>LWUH01001673.1:0-16203 GCA_001679825.1 Armillaria fuscipes
GTGGTATTGTGCGGCAGAGCTTTCCAACAGAATCCAGGTCTCGTGTTGAGATATGCACAAGACCTTGATGTAGATATACATCTTGCGCACCAGATACAATGGGGGTACAAGATAGGAAGAAGACGAGCAAAAGCTAACTAGTAGAGCCCCCTGTAGAGCATCCAATTGTTGGGATTAGAATACAAATGCACCATCTGGCATCATTATTTTATTCTTTCAGGAATTAAGCTGCCGTACCTGTCACCCCAATCCTCCCCAATCCTCCGATTATCATTTGTCAATCATTGTGGGACGGGTCTCGGTCCGATGAGCGGAGCCGCTTTAAGTAACGCGTTCTTACGGAGAAATTGACTCATTGACTAGCTTGTCGTTTCTTTCTTTTCTTCATGCCTCGGTTTCAAAATGAGGTTGCGGTCGTCCTAGGCGCGTCTGTCATCTGCAGCACCGTAATCTTTCTCGTCACACGTCCTCAGGAGGGCAAAATCCGGCTGCCTATCCATTCCGACAATGATGACTCTCCAGATCCATTCGACGTGTCTCAGCCCGTCGATTTTATAGATGGAATACCCATCAATGAGAAAAAGTTTTGGGAAAAGGTAATATTACTCAAGTCTTCTACCCCACGTACTCAATGTTTCTCAAGATGAGGAGGAGGAAGATCATTCTGTCGTTCTTGTTTGCTGCTATCCTTATCTTGACAACTATTTGCTTTGGTTGGGCCATCGTTGAGGACGAACCTTCGGATGTTACAAGCTATGCTGTTCATGTCTTTGTCTCTCTTTACGTTCTTATTATCGCCATCCGGTCTGTTCATCAGGACGCTCCCGGTCCTCATTCAGAGTCGGTTCTCCATTTGACGACGTTGACAACGCTTGCTGCCCTTTTCCTTGGGATTTCTATCCTTCTCCCAACAAATCCTCCGCCTGTGACGACTTCTGTAGAGTCAAGTGAAGTCTTCACGTGGATGTGGATTTCTGTTTTCATCATCTACACGATTACGTGCCTTCTGTCCTTTTCTACACCACAAGGACCGCCCCTGCACTATGAACCCAAGGATATCTATTCCACCAAAGAAGCATCTGCAAGGACCAACAAAGATGATGTGAACGTGACGGGAGTAACAGGCAAGTGTTAAAGAATGAGACCGTTTGCCCTCTTAATAGCACTACAACAGGAGCATCACCCTGGGAAACACTCTTTTTCTCATACTCAACCAAAGTCGTCATGCTTGGTAACACCGCTACCAGTTTAGAGATAAGCGACCTACCTATCGTACCCGCGCGTCTGCGCGCAACACTCAACTACACGAGAATGAAAAATGCCGTCCGGACAATCAACTGGAAAATGGGCTCATGGAGACCTAGACCTGGTTCAGGGTGGAATCTTGGATATCGACTTGTTAGGTTGAATATCACGGGGTTGTGTATACAATTCTTGCTCGCGTCTGTCAGTGCATGTGTATATTACGTACCGCCGTATTTCTTGCAGCAGCTCGTTGCATATCTCGAAGCCGATCACGAGCGCAAAGATACCAGGTGGGGTTGGGTATACGTAGCAGGCTTGTTTGGATCTAACGCTACCTCGTATTTGAGTGAGCACCCCATACATAATCTTGCTCTGAAAGCCATAATCATTTCTTCACAGTTACCGGTCAACTCTGGTCACTTTCCACGACGGTTCTGCAAGTCAGGTTCAAAATTCAGCTGAATTCTATTCTGTTCGCCAAAACACTCGTTCGCAAGGACGTGGCGTCCACTGCACCCTCGACGTCCAAAAAGTCACCGACGGAGAATGGAAGCACGAAGAGCGCCGACTCTGATGACAAAAAAGACGAGGAGGATGATTTTTCCAGCAAAGCGCAGATTATGACTCTGATGACTACTGACGTCGACAGGCTCGCTGAGTTTGCGTGGCATATGTTTACTTTAATTGGTATGTTTGCTTGGTATACACGGACGGATGCACAATCTCAACACCCTTGGGACTGTAGATTCACCCATTGAGATCGTCATTGGTACCATCTTTCTGTACAAACTTCTTGGTAAGGAGTCGTCGCCCTTTAAAATGCATTAGCACTGGCTAATCCGTATTTAAGGTGTTTCTTGTTTCTTCGGACTGGCAGTGACATGCTTATTCCTACCCATGAACCACTTCGCGGGAAGCGTGGTCGTTGGTGAGTGGTAGCAACGGTCGGCAGCTGTTCATCCAACCGACCGTTTTTAGGTGCCCAAGATAACCTCATGAAAGCTCGTGACGAGAGGATATCCCTTATGAATGAAGTCAGTCGCCTTTCGTCGGCCGTATTAGTGAAGTTCACCATTCTGTTTAGATCCTCGGTGCCATCCGCATGCTGAAGGTATTGTCAATTCCAGTCGTAAAACTGTTGGTCGTTGACGCTCTATATATATAGTTCATGGCCTGGGAACGTAGTTTCGAAGCACGAGTCCTCGAAATTCGAGACAAGGAGTTAAAATACCAAAAGCTCAACTACACTATCGAGGTGATCATTTACTCAGAAAGTATTGTTCTTCCAATCTAACAATATGACAACATCAGACGTTGTGGAATGCTATTTGGTACGAGATTAAACCTTTCACCGCACATCTGGCTAACATCTAGCTAGGAACGCTTCACCCATATTGGTCACCTTGGTCTCATTTTGGCACTTTACTGTCATTCGACAGCAAGACCTGACACCCTCCATTGCCTTCACATCTGTGAGTACTCTTCCTTTGTCCTCAGGTTGGATCTCATCGCATTCTTTTTAGATTGTTGGTAAGAATACTGCCTCAATCTGGTACGGACACTGTTAATGACGCTCGACAGTGTTCAACGAGTTAAAATTTGCTCTTAATGCGCTCCCGGAGACTTTCATAAATATGCTTCAGAGCTTGGTGTCCATGCGCCGGATTGAAAAGTATCTAAACGCTAACGAAGTCACTCCTGTTCTACCTATTGAGCAGCAATCCCACACGATAGCCTTCCAGTCCTGTACTGTCACATGGCCGCAAGATCGCCTAGCTGCTAGCAAAACACCCTCTGCTGCGTCTACACCGCGTCACAAGTTCATACTCGTCGACTTGTCTCTTCGCTTCCCTTCGGGAGAATTGTCCTTGATATGCGGTAAGTTAGGATCGGGGAAAACACTGCTACTCCATGGTATGCATTTAATGCGTTCGAAATTGTGAATTCAACTCACTGAATTCCTTCATAGCACTGCTAGGAGAGGCGGATATACTTGCAGGGCAAATGCTTTGTCCACGCTCACCCCCTGACGCTATAGCATCCTTCAAAACCATTTTGCCCAGAGAAGAGTGGGTCGTCCAAGGAATCTGCGCCTATGTTCCACAGGTCAGTAATTCATGCACTCGCTTCCGTGCAATGAAATCCCATCATTCGTGACAAATAGGCTGCCTGGCTTCGTAATGCATCCATCAAAGGCGCGCTCCTCGTTTGACCTCCTCACGTCCTATATCCTAAAGACGTCCATGCCCAGATAACATACTTTTCAATTTGCCATTCGATGCTGAGCGTTACAAAAAAACATTGGAGGTGTGGTATATAACTCACTTAGTGTTCATGTTCTTAACGTTACTTGTGTCAAGGCCTGCGCTCTCACAACAGATCTCGAGATCTTAGAGGATGGAGACGAAGCAGAGATCGGGGAACGCGGAGTACGTTTTACCGTCCCTCTAATGGGTAGCTACTGATATAACACACTTGCAGGTGAATCTATCTGGAGGCCAAAAAGCTCGAGGTAAGTTCAATCCTATTTAGCTGCCACGGACGAGTCTAATGTTAAACAATAACCAGTATCTCTTGCACGTGCAGTCTACTCTCGTGCTTCTATCCTATTTCTAGACGACGTGCTGTCCGCAGGTATGTCTACATCAGTTTTGAGCTGAATGACAACACGTTTGTTCTGACTTGTACGCTTTGTTAGTCGACGCACATACAGCCCATCATCTGTATCATGAATGCCTAAAGGGCGAACTTATGCAAGGTTCGTTGCGCTCAATAACATTACTGTTCGCTTTGGAACGATCTTTTCTAGGGAGGACGGTGATCCTGGTCTCTCACCACGTTCAACTTTGTGCCGAAGGGGCTGGATACATTGTAGCACTCGACAATGGACGCGTTCTGTTCGAAGGGTCCCGCGGAGACTTCCAGGGGTCCGGAGTTATGCGTACGTTAGTCCAGTCTGGCTTCATTGACGACAAAGATGGCGCCGCAGATGACAAGGAGGAGCAAGCAATCGAAACTGGACTTGGTTCTGGTGACGAGTCCGAATCCAGTTCAACTGTGGCGCCTGCTTCTGAAGTGGCGGAAACGAAGGTTGCCGGTAAGAAGCCGCCACGCAAACTAGTTGAAGAAGAAAAGCGAGCCGTTGGAAGGATTGGGAAAGATATCTGGCTGACTTACATAAATGCATGCGGGTCGCCTGTCTATTGGTTTGTATTCTTGGGCGTCTTCATCTTGGCGGCCTTGAGTCCGGTAGCGGAGAATGGGTGGCTGAAGTACGTGACATGCTATTGCTCTCCTTTGCTTTCATCTTGACAACGTACAGATATTGGTCGAATGCAGTCCTAGAGGCGGATGGCTCGAAAGGTCCAGTTTACTACGTCACTCTGTATGCGATCGTGAGTCTACCGCTGCGACGAATATTTGTCCTGTCTTACGGAAAACTGTTAGATCACAGCCATTGGCCTGATTATTACGACTCTTCGCTGGTTTGTTCTTTGTGAGCCTAATGTTCTCAGTCCAAGACTGTTTCTCACATAAAGTTTAGATAGAGGGTCCATTCATGCGTCCGTGGTCTTATACCAGAGTATATGCCATTCTTCCATCCAAAAAATTCTTATTTCTGACGTTTCGTCACTGCAGGACTTCTGGAAACCGTTCTCTTCGCCAATATCAGATTTCATGATACTGTTTCTCGAGGGCGCCTGCTGAATAGATTTGGTAAAGACTTTGAAGGTATCTATCATCTGCTCTTTCTACATTTACCGATCAGAAAGTCACACTTCCCTGGTAGGCATCGATAGCAGTTTATCGGACAATTTTGGACGAACTACCATGTTTGCAATGTCGTCTTTGACGACTTTAGTCACAGTCAGCATCGTGGGCGGTGTACCTTTTGTTGCTGCCGCCTTCGTTCTCGGTATTATATACTATAACGGTATGTCTTGTTTTCGCACTTTTTAGCGTCTGAAACTAATGGAACGCCGCGTTTCTACAGTTGCCAAAGTCTATGGACAGACCTCTCGTGATATGCGCCGTCTTGGTATTTCTCAATTGAAAATAAGTCGAACGCCAGGCTGACTTTGACTAGACTCGGTGACTCGTTCACCCCTATATTCAATTTATGGCGAGACCATAGCTGGCGTATCAATAATCCGGTCTTTTGGTGCTTCGTCGAAGTTCTTGCGAGATATGCTTCGCTGTGTTGACACCGTAAGCACACTCTGATGTGTACGAAGCCGTTCCTGATCACTGTAATGTCCATAGAATTCTAATCCTTATTACTGGATGTGGGGAGGTGAGTCACTGCCTTGTCTCTACTACCTTACCGATTCTTATGAGCTGTAGTAAATCGATGGCTTTCCATCCGGTTCAATCTACTTTCATGTGCAATCGTCGGTGTCACCGCCGCGGTGACTGTCCTGAGTCCCCGGATCGATGCATCTCTAGCTGGGTTTGTTCTTACCTTTGCAAGCTCCATTACGAACGATTTACTGTTTATGGTTTGGTTTTCACTCATTGATCACATTCGTAAACTGAAAATCATCCTGAAGGTTCGTCGTTTTGTCGGTTTGGAACAATCAATGGTGGCACTAGAAAGAGTGAAAGAATACTCGGAGCTTGTTCGCGAACCTCCCGAGTTCATTGAACCAAGGCCTCCTCAGTCGTGGCCATCCCTTGGGGCCATCAAGTGCGAAGACCTTGTTATTCGATACGCGGTAGGCACGTTCACATTCAGATGCTGGTCTTGTGAGCTGATCAACAAGCAAGCCGGATCTACCCGATGTTCTTCATCGCCTCAACTTTGAAATCCAGCCCGGTGAAAAGGTCTGAGCTCGTAGCTCTCATATATCAGTCCTTTATTAACGTTTACTGCAGATTGGCATTCTTGGAAGGACAGGTTCTGGGAAGAGCACCCTTGCACTCTCGTTTTTCCGTTTCGTCGAGGCAACGGAAGGTCGCATTCTAGTCGACGGTCTCGACATCGCTTCCATTGGTCTAACCGATTTGCGAAGCAAGATTACCATCATACCTCGTGAGTGTTCAATCGATTTGATATGCTCATTGCTCCTTCTAATCTCGCGCAGAGGATCCTACGATTCTCAGTGGTACTGTCAGATCTACGTTAGACGTCTTCGGAGAATACCAGGATGCCGAAATAGTAAGTTTGCTCTGATGGCAGTCTTCATAGCTGCTCATTGAAATACTTTTCAGTTCGAGGCTCTCCGACGAGTACACTTGATTCCCGCTACTTCCGTAGAAGACGATGATGTCGTAAATGCCAATATCTTCCGCAATCTTGATTCACCTGTTTCGGAGGGAGGCGACAATTTCTCTACTGGGTTGGTCGTCTTTGCTTCGCTTCATACACATCTAATTGACCGTGTTACAGAGAAAAACAACTGTTGTGCATGGCTCGAGCCATTCTTAAACGGTCAAAGGTCCTAGTCATGGACGAGGTAAGTATTAGTTGCTGTTCCATGATATCACCTACATGTATCTGTCCAGGCAACAGCTAGCGTAGATTACGCGACAGACGAACTGATCGGGAAGACTATTCGACAGTAAGCGGAAATTTGTTACCTCTTTCAGGTTTCCAGTGACTCAAGTATATGGTCGGCAGAGAATTTTCTAAGAGCACGATATTAACCATCGCTCATCGACTCAGAACCGTCATTGATTATGATAGGGTAAACTCTTCAATTGCGATTTCTTCTCCTGCTAACATCGAGCACGTAGGTCATGCTTTTGGACCAGGGTCGCATAGTGGAGTTCGACAGGTAAGACCTTTGTCGCTATCCTAGCGTGATCCAATCTCCCATTACTTTTTCAGACCCAAGGCTCTTTTGAGCGATCCGTCCTCAAAATTCCATGCACTTTGCAAAGCAACAGGCAAGGCAGAGTTCTCCGTTCTAAAGAAGATGGCTGGGGTGTGAATGAGAAAAATTGATCTATGAATCTAGCCTTGCGCAATTACTTAGGGAGTATTACTACTTCTTTGGATTTGATTACTACATTGGCATACTAGACTAAAATAGGCTGAAAGCCAAATCAAACATATCGGTGAAAACATTCTTTCGTAAAAACCTCAGGCGGTGAATCGTATGGGAGGCTACGTGTTTACTTGCTCTGAGACCGATTAGGAATTCGACTCGAAGAGCAGCAAACTGTCTCCTAGACTCTCCGTCACTTAAGGGCAGTTAATCTTGCATCCACATCCACGTCAAAACCTCATACCAGAGCCGAATATTGGGACAATAAATTTCACTCCTGTTATTCGCGTAACAAGACAAGCGCCATAGGCTTAAGGGTATGAGAATAACCTGAGGGACGGTATGTTTAACTAGCGAGCCTTGTGGGCGATAGATGTACGCGACGCATGCTCAATCGAACCCAGGCTTCACACACTGGGCGTCGGATAACCAAGCGTTTTTGATAACGACTCAATTTTAGCCTCCTTTATGAATACAGCCATGGCTTTGAATTGGGAGCACCGAAATGCTTTGCCCAGCAGAGATTTAAGTCCGTTCAACTGTGGAAATTCGATATTTCGGGGCCAATTCCGTAAGAACGCAGGGTCTTGTATGAAAAGTAGCCTGCAGACAACTTTCATCAGACCAAGAGCCAGATAGTTGCATGTACGAGGTTAAATGTGAGATGCTCATAAATAGGAGAGTGAGGAAGCTCAGTTGCTTTTTCATCGAGAGTGTATTCCAGGAGTAGAATACGTGTGATCGAGGTGAATTTTCACTGAGTTCTGAGATTGGGGACATGACCTTTGCAGAACCAGCGAACGGTGCGAATAAAGAAAAACTCCACCTTCATGATATCCGCCACAATACATGTTGAGGTAATCAGCTGTGGAAGACTCTACTGAAGTTCGTCCTACGAAGTATCAGGAAGTCATCTGAGGTTACGATTGAACAACATTCCTTTTCGTACATCCGGGCATTCAAGATAACACTTCGAAGCTATCCGAACCATTTTCTAGCATCAAATTTTAGCATTACAAACAAGACTCTATTAAAGTTCCAACGATACATGTACATAACAAAAGAAGGTAAACGCGTGCTAAACCGGTTAGCAAGCTGCAAGGCCGTCGTTTCAGACATGACTTCTATTCCCTGGCCTGGGGTATTTCATGGTCTGCACAACAATGCGCGTGTCAAAATAGAAACAGTCGGACAAGGAGGGACGCTTACTGTCAGAGCAATAGAATCACTTGATTCGTTACCGCTTGGCCCTCCTCTTCTCGTCGAATTCGCTTGATTGTTCCATAGACCAGGGGCGAAGCGGGGCGGGGAAGGAGCAGAAAAGTTAGCCCTCCCAGCATCATTGGTTCTGGATGGTCGAGTGTTCAGCGTGGCTACAAGGGAGCCAACGTAGCTATGATGCTTATGAGAATGGGACCATGTCAACTTTGGTCTGACTTACACTTGGCTGAGCATAAGAAAACTAGTATAGGCGTCAGACTATCTATTAGGCGCCCAAAAGACTGTCAACTCACAGCATTAAGTGGAAGCTGTTATGCTTCGAAGCCACATAGAGAACGAGTTCCGTGATGGCCATGACTGTAGTGATAACACCTGTTTCCACAGCAAATTTTATTGATCTGTTCAGCACCATAGATGTAAAAGGTTGCAGCCCGTCTTTTTGTCTGTGGAGCTATGTATACTTTGAGTCACAGAACGCGTAGCATCAAGACGAGCACTCACCGTCCACGCCGTGGTACAGGTGACCAGGATGTCACAGACGGCGCAGCCTGATAACCAAGCCTAAGGGAAGTCTCAGCAGGAGAGGCTATATTTATGAATAATAGCCCGACGCACGATCCTAAATGCACTCAATGTAACCATTTCAGCCACGCTGCCTCTGTATAAAGTCAGCTAAAGTACGCATAAGATACTGTCATACCGCACGAATTTACGAGCGCACCTTTATGCCATAGTAGATTGCAAATATGCATTGCGTGAGGGAAACCTAAATCGTGTACGACTGAGCTAAGCGACAACAGCAGGCTCTGCGGGGGCAGGCTTACAGTCTCAATGCCAACGATGACAAAAAGGTTTCGCATGTTCATTTTCCAGATTCGCCACAGGTAGAAGTTCTGGGTCATAAACGAGACTAGAAAATTCGTGTTGGCGTGAATACTTAGAAAGAATAAGGGACTTACTGATACCACTGAGTACGGGTAAAGCTCCAAAGCCAGAACCAAGAAAAAAGAGTGTGTTTGTATCACCCCACCCCTGCCCAAATATCTTCCATGCGGCAACGGTTGACACCAACATGAAAGTGGTTTCGAGGGTGAACAGTGCCCATACTGAAAGGCCAGGGTCAATGACGGATGAGTAGGGACACGGTGAAGAACAGCGTACCGAGAAACTTAATCATGAACTTGTCGGAGGAAAAAAGAGTGTGATAGACGACTACGACGGCCATGAACACATGGCGTGAACTAGAAATTTCTCATCACTCACCCATCTGAATGACGAGGGCACCGTAGAGGCCAAAGGCAATTCCAAAGCCTAAAACCAATGGGCCAGTGCTACGATGGCATCAATCAGGAAACTGGAAGCACAGAAAGAGCCACCGACTCACAATAGCGGAACATTCACGCCAGTTACCTCGACGGGAGCCATAGTGGTTGAGGTGAAAGAGGGGAAAGATAATTTTCGAGAAATTCTGTGGGCCAATTTAAGGGCCCGCTGGCAGGCCAAAAAAGGCGACCAAGAGAAGACAATGAGGTGGTTGACTTGAGTGACAAGCTACCCCAGGATCAAGAAAATACCTAAAAGGTGCTGGGGGTGTCGATCATTATGAATGGTGGCTAATGGTTGTATTGATGGGATTAGCCAGACAAAGGACCGCATTCCAACAAAGTAGAACCACCACTGAAGTGTAATTTTTTGTTGAACCGAAAAACTACTGTTTTCACTGGTCTCCGAAGCTTTTGGCCTCGGGGAGGGAAGTATTAGCGCCAGGGGCCAAGCTCGATATATCGTAGGGCTGAAATTGCATGTCACCACTACGCATGCAATGCTTGAGTCCTAGTTCCTAACCTAGATGCCACTGCAGTGCCGGAGGAGCAAAAGGTCGGCCAAAAGTGTACCCCTGCAAGAAGCGAGCAATTCTATTTTTGCTTGTGCACAGAATTGTGGAGGTTCGGAACGAAACTTTGGCAGATATTTGTCGTCGACGATATCTATTGTCAGCGTTACCGGAGATTCCGCTCTCTGTTGGCTTTGTTAGTTGATGTAATGACGTTGTTGAGTATTTGGTGGCATGCGCGATATCGTTTTAGTGGCCGAGAAGCTCAAGGTGCACGTTGTTAGCGATAAAGCCGTTCAGAATACGGAGAACGTCACAACGCGTGTAAGTTGTCGGTATCTTTTTGGTCATTAGGACTGGCTAGAGTGGGATGTATTTTTTTTTGTGGACCGTAGTCGTACCGTGATAGGGTCATTGACGGGCTGAGTCGCGCCCTGTCAACGTCATGGCCTGTGCAGGGGACTAAAGAGAGTTTGATTTAGCTGGATGGTCTAAACTGGGACAAAACACCTGCCATTGGTTAGCATGTAGCTAGATGAAATGAACTGCATGTCAGCAATCTACGAGATGGAAACAGGGAAGATAGACCTACGACTGTCAGGAGTATTATTCAATATCTTCCTTATGACAATCCTTCTCACCAGCAGAACTGGGGAAACAGCCGTGCACATCGTCCGTCTTTTCAAAGACGCTGTATTCCTTACCTCCTGTTGTTCCAGAGCCCTTCAGAGGCACCGAATTTGACCAGTACGACCCATCGACATTCAAAGTTGGCTTCGTCATTGACCCGTGCATCGACAGAGTCTACCTTGTTGCGCCTCACGCCACCTCAGAGGTCGTCCCTTCGATGAACTATTGTTGATCTAGCGGTACAGGAGGGGGTTCAGTGTTTCGTCCTCCAACGATGGTTATCTATTGAACGGACCAAAGGTACTGGGGTACCTTCTGTCATTGAATGTTGACCACACAGTCCGCAGTCCTTCATGGTTTTTTGGTACGTGAAATCGTGTATAAGACCAATGTACTGACAAGTAGAATTGCAGCCAATTTGTTTGAAGGTGCATCTTCGAACCATCGAGAAGAGACAATTATCAGCGTATCTGTGGACGGAAAGATGGGCCCTATGTCCGCAAACGATATGAAGGACGTTGGTTGTCCTCAGAGCATCAGTATGAACCGAAAACAATGAATAACCACTTCAAGTAAGTCTCGATAATGGGCCCATGGACACCCGTGATCAGAACCACCATCAAGACTGACACTTCCCACAGGTCCCAGTGGTTCATGTCGAGATTCAACTAGCCGCGCTGTTGGACTGGTAACAAATTGGGTACTATGCTGGCTACGTTGATACTTTTAGCTCTTGTGCATCAATAAACAGGGTTTCTTACCGTCATCTGTCCTGTGGCTAGTTCGCGTAATTACGCAGTTTACGCGGCAAAATTTTATGGGTATCATCAAATCTGGTTCCCGTCATCTGTAACTGCCGGGTCAATCGTAAGATACGGAAACGGAGCATGTTTTTGGCGATCAAAATGGGAGTCCTACCGCCTATACGTTCTAATGTCTATTACAGGTGTACCGCAGATGTACACTCCACCATGAAGGCCGCGAGTTCCAGTAACTTTGACGTCTAAAGTTTGTTCACAATTCAGAAATGTGACCTCGGCGTATTGCTTGTTAAAATAAATAGGACGGTAAGTCCGTAAACTTTGGAAGATACCGAACTCGGCCGATGACACTTATTCTTGGTGGGTCAGACGTCCTCCAGTACCGCACGTGTGCTAGCAGAGTTCGAGTCAGATCAAGAAGGCAGCGCGCAGTTGAGGAAGGATCAACAAGGAACATTGTTACAATTTTACATTTATCATGTCGTTTGTGCCGCCAATACATCGCCTACAACAATCTTCCCCGAGAATTAGAGATGTTGACGGATAGCAGGGAGAACAACTCACTTAAGCAAATCAGATAGTACTCCCATAGCCGTGACAGCGGCCCCTGCCCCTGCGCCCTGCACAATCAACGGCCGAGGACTGTACCTCTCCGTGTGAAACATGATAATGTTATCGGACCCTCCCAAACTCGTCGCGAAGGGGTGCGTCGTCGGATACTTCTCCAGACCAGCCTTGACCTCGCCCTTGATAGGGTCCACGACACCAACGAACCGCAGGACCTTGCCCTCCTGTGCAGCTTCCTTCCTCAAGGCGTCAAACTGGCCATCAAAGTCTGGAAGACGGGCGATGAACTCGTCGCCGGTAGGAATGCCTTCGAGGGACGGTGGGATGAGGGATGCTGTCCGGACTGACGCGAAAGAGTCAATGGAAGGGGAGGGCGCAATGGTACGCGACAAGATCGTCAGCTTGCGGGCAACGTCAAAGCCATTAAGGTCGTCTGCCGGGTGGGGCTCCTGCCGCCGGGTGTGTTCAGCTTTAGATTCTTTGTAAGCGGTTTGATGCTCACCGTGTACCCCTTCTCCCTCGCCTCCTTCACCACCGTCGAAAAAGCAGGTCCGGTTGGGCTTCCGGTGGAGTATTGGTTGAATATGTAGCTCATGGTGCCCGAAAACACGCCTTCAATCTTGAGGACCTTGTCTCCGGTCATGACAAGATCTTTGAGTGTCGAGATGATAGGCAAGCCTGCTCCAACTGTCGACTCGTTCAGAAATCGCGCGCCGCTGGACTTGCTCGCGTTCAAAATTGCCTCATACAGGGAGTACGAGCCTGAAAAGGCCTTCTTGTTGGGGGTGATGACATGAATCCCGGAGGAGATCCACAGCGGGTAGAGTGCCGCGATGTCGTCCGATGAGGTGTTGTCGACAACGACAACCTTGTCTGTAGGTGTCACTAAAGCCTTGAGGCGCTCTGTGAGGGACTTGACGTCCGCTCTTTCGGTAGAATTGGAGAGCTGAGTTTTCCAGGACGATGTTATAGGTGTGTCTGGAGAGAACAGTGTCCGAGTCGAGGATGTCAAGGCAACCAATTGGAATGGCAATCCTGGCACGGACAGGAGCTGTTTGATGAACTCAGAACCAACCAGCCCGACACCAATAACTGCAACACGAATTCTCGACATGACGGTGACTCGGAAAAAAAAATAATTTCGCAGTATCGATCAGGCATGATTAGATCAAATTCGCATTTAACTACTTATTCTAAGTTACATCTCTACGGATACTTACCTAAAGGCAGAAAATCAGTCATTTAGCTGATGTAAACAAAGACTGAATTTACCTCAATGCGCTGGTAATCGAAAAGTACATAAAGCCCTCCGAAGAGGGTTGTAGGTCAAAAAATTTCTGCACACAAAGCAGACGAAAAGTAGTCTGAGTCGAGTTACGCCATGACTGTCGACCTGGAAGCAAATCCAGGTCAACGAAGTCGATATAAGGCGTGCCGCAAAGTGCACTCAAGGACAGATATCCCACAACAAACATCCCTAGTACAATAGGCCTCGTACGCTGAATCAGAACACCTGACCCCTTCCAAACGAGGGATAAGGAGTTTCATCACCCTGCTCTTTCCTTCGGCAAAAGGTCACCAACCACTTATCCATCGCAGCATACAGAGCTACGGTGGACTTTGCCGGAAGGCTACAGCATCCCGAGTGTGGGATACTGATGCTCGAGGGCAAGATGAATCTGATAAGACCCATCGCCACAGGAAACGTCAAGTGGAGAAAAAAAACACCGTGCAACACGGCTTCTCCGTCAATCTAGACGATTCATAGAGACGAGACAAGGCAACTACCATAAACATAGACTTGCTGGGCCTCACAGGCCACACACTTGATCTACTGTCATCAGTGTCTGGAGGGACTGATTCAAGTCTACCTCACAGCTAGCCGCTGCGCCTCCGACGAGGTCTGTGATTCAAAATACACGGGCAACCTTCTCGTGCCAAGACCGGTCGCTCCTATAAAAAAAGTGAGCGTCAAGATTCGAACAGTCAAAAAATACTGACTGAATTCATTTCATTGACGCGACTAATGAAGATTTATCGATCAAAATCAAAAAGACAAGATGAAAGAGCAGATGGACGTACCACTGTTAAATGTGCTCCAGTTTCCTTATAGCCATAAGAACATTCTGTCAAAGGCTCCAGGTGATACTGATATTTCCGAACATTCCCAGAGCCCCACTCCTGGAGGGGACGAGTATGGGATACGTCAAAAGAGACGTGACGTGCGCCGATAGCCAAAGGAATGTCGCGTGATACCGCCCAGTCTCTACGACGGCTTTCAAACCCGGGTCGCCTCACCCTCGTATCTTCGGGTATCGAGACGCCTTGGTGGATTTCTGGTA
The DNA here is from genome assembly GCA_001679825.1 of Armillaria fuscipes. Lineage (NCBI taxonomy): Eukaryota > Fungi > Basidiomycota > Agaricomycetes > Agaricales > Physalacriaceae > Armillaria > Armillaria fuscipes. The sequence continues at coordinate 14,591 of LWUH01001673.1, forward strand.
CGTCGCTCGACCAATAACAGTCGGGCTCAGCTAGAGCCAAGCGAGAGAGACAACATACTCAGACCTTACCCGCTCGCGAATAGGGACGACGGCGTCTTGTGCGTAGCGAGCATTGCGGCTTTTCGCCTGTAAGGGAGATGAAAGAAAACACGGAAAGGCGATCCCTAAATAGACGTTCTCTGCTTGTGCATATTTGGCTAGAGGCACCTCAGTGGCAGTGTCCGAATGACTTCATCACAGGTTATCAGAATCATTCAATGTGGATGCATACTCTTCGCTCATGACTTGGCGCTCTGCAGTTGTCTGAGGGATTATGAACGCCTTGAATATTTTATAGGCCAATACTCTGTCTCTCTCATCTAGCCTCTCATTGCCCGGGCCCGGTCATTGTGTAACAACTCCTTTTTTCGATATGTTGTCGAACAACTTAATGACATACAAATAATCACGGACATCTTTGAGCTCAGCGTCACATATACTTGATTATTTGGATAGTCCTAATCGTCTGAGGGGGTCATACGGGAATTTTTTAAATGGTGATCCGCCATCTGGTGGCTTTCATACTCGACGTTTATGAGTACCTATTGATGCACATGAGACAGAGCGAAAGGGGAATGAGAATTTGAACCTACTCCCTGTGATCGTGGTGGGCCCTACAGCGAACAAGAAACCATCGTCAGATAATGAAATTGTTGTTGAAGAAATTTACCTCGCTACTACTCCACTGCAAGGCCAAGGAGTTAACTTCATCTCCGAAATCATGAGTGTGTGGCTCGCGCTGAACATAGATAGTTCACAACCAGTAAATGAATACCAGAGATGTCATTTTACGTACAGCATTGAGACTCGAAAGCGCTTTATAACTATCAGAGCCACAGTATAAATATCTATAGATAAACATACCTGAGTTTGTGTAGAGTTTAGGTAAAATGAACGCGACACCTGGAGGGGATGGTCAAAGGGTTAGAACAGAACGGAAATCGGAAAACCCCGCACAAAGATAGTAAGGCTGCGACTAAAGGAATCATAAGTAGGACTGTGTGAAGAAAAATTGAGTCGAGGACTTGCCTCCACAGCGAGAATCAGAATGAGATCGATTATTGCCACGGTTGCAGTAAGAAGCCCTGTTCATCACATTAAGCCTGACGGCATACAGGGCTTCGGAAGAATAAGGAACTTGCCATTCTGCATAGTCACTGCCAACCCAGATGCTATGGTATACAGCGGAATCATCTCAGTTGAGTAAGAAACTCACGTCGAATAATTCTGTTTAACACACGATTGGTTCGCCTGATAGAACCCTTTGCTCGTTGCAAAGATATGGTGATGACCACTGTAATAATGAGGTCCCCGAGCGCGGCTGGAGCGAGCCACACAAGAGAGAGTTTGTCCAGTTTATTTCGGAGCTCATCCCAATTAGCCGAGTCGATGATTCGAAAGCCTCCTACGCTTGTCGCGATACCACCGGCAGAAGATGTCAAAGCGCAGGCAACGATCACACCAACGTAGAGGTAGTTCCTACATTTTGGGGGGATGATTGATCAGAAACGATGTTTGACTGTTTGAATGATGTACAGTGTACTTGGTCAACATCCAGATCTTCCACGCGAAAA
>LWUH01001674.1:1873-21002 GCA_001679825.1 Armillaria fuscipes
TAAATTTATTGGTGGCTCACCAAGGCTCACCTGCCTTGTCTAGGTATAGAATTTATTGATAAAGTATGATATTTTTCACAGTGAGCACTAATGGTAAGGCAAAGAGTGCTAATGATGAACCAATCAAGCACTAATGATGGTTCCTGAGAGCACTAATGAGTGAGCGCATTTTTCTCTGTGCCCGATTGCATCAACCAATTAGACTACAACAATTATTTTGATCAACTCATCTATATCTAGTAAGGTGACTATCTTCTGGCGGGTTCCCACAATATCTCCAGCAAGTTTGTGGCGATTGACGCTGAAACCGGATCGAAGAAGACCTTGGGCTTGCCTGTCAGCTCGAATCAAGATTTAGTGATATTCTACTTGTCGCCTCTGCATCGCACACTCGACACTCGATACAATGTTCTCCAGTGCCGTGAACTGCTCCGTCTAGCATGGATGTTGTAATCACGTTTATTGACACAGAAGATGAGAGCGTCTACTACCGCTTTGCTCAATAGGTGTAATACAATCTTGTCAATACCAGCAAATCTACCTCTGATACCAAAGGCGCTCGTATTTATGGTCCCCAGCAACAACCGGGGTCTGGAAACACGATTGATTCAGACACTCGCTGAGTTCAACATATGTCGTTTCCTTCTTCCACCTATCGGATATTAGGACACTTACAAGTGCCCTCGTAAAGACCCCGCCGTATCCATCCCATCCCAAAGTCTCTTTGGCATACTGATATTCCCTACAAGCTGCAAAAATTACGTGAGAGCTCATATCTGGCATCCAGTCTTCCGATATAACAGATGGATGACGAGGAAATCTTTCATTGGCAGCACGTAACATGTCGTTGATATCGGATAGACTAGTCGCGCGCGCGGAGCGTAGCGCCTGGATCTGGATCTGGATCTGGATTCCGGCTGACACCACTGGCGTGACAACAGTCTGCAAAAAAAGTTATTCTATGGCCTTTGGAGCGACATATTTCTGTGAAGATGGCATTGAGTTCTCGGTCACTGATATCGGGTATTGGACGCCCATCCGCATCTATCGCGTCACGATCGATGGGACACAGTGCTTCGATGGGACAAGTCTCGCTGTTTCCGCGCTTGAACTTCGGTGCAGTGCAAAAATGATCGGAGCAATGATAACTCGCACCATGCCCAGCGTAGTAAATGATGATGTTGTCGCCTCGTTCAATAAGAGGATTGTTTACGAGACTGTGAAGCATGTTAATGATGTTAGCACGGGAAGGGAGTAAGGGATCGTCACGGGAGATGTTATGAGAACCGAGTAGATATTGGATGCGGTGTTCAGACATGCCAATGTGAATTAAGAGTCGCTTCATCGACAAGGCATCTGATACACAGCCGTGCAGGACATTGGACCCGTAGGCATCTATACCAATCAGAACGGCCCAAAAGCGAGATGCGTCGACTGGATATGGGCCCTATGAAAGTAACGAGGATGAGCTCAAGGAGGGAGGACTAGGATAATACTTGCGCTGCGGGCTGAAATAGGTGCTTCCAATGGAACAGATAGGCACCAGGGAGCCGAAGCGTCTTTGAGACGGAGATGATAGAGCCTGTGCAATTCCTTTACATAGTGACTTGTTGACGTAGATTTGAATTTTCGAAGGAATGCCAATGGAAGGACACCATGGAAACGTCCCCGGGGTAAATTACGGTGCCTTCTGGCTTCTTGCAAGACTGCCACGGAGTCGATACCTTCAGACGAGGGAATGCCCAACTTCCCTATGAGCCTTTTCTCGACCTCCTTCAAATGGCACATTTCCTGAAGCTCTGGATCCACCAGCTGGGCCTATGTGCCATGTCTGGTGAGCGGGACAAATGTTTCGGAGGAAACACTCGTACCGGAGCGTAGCTGTATTTGATGGCGAGTCTTTGTAGGGTTTCTTGGGATACTTGACAGTTTGAGATCTGTTGTGTGTAAACATTCAGTATGTAAGTCTGGACATTGACAGAATGAGCGTACCATTCAGTTATAGAAGGTTTAAGACGAAAACACCGTTATGCGGGAAAGAGTAGGCATGGGGAGTAGCGTGACAGTGTGAGACGGACAGGGTGCAACGTGTGCCTCTTAATAGATTATGCGCTTGATGAAGCTTCTTGTCATCTTCCATCTCGAGGACTTTTATTACGTCTACTTTTACTCACAAGTCCTGGTCTCCATTGGCCTCTTGAGTTAGCTCGATGCATGAGTATGAGTGTAAACTCTGAGACTGAAGCTCAAAATCCGAGTTAGAATACTACGAGAAAATCAAACCTTCAGCAAAACTTGAGTTTTTATCTGCCACATGTGTTTGATGAGCAGTAGGTGGAGTCTGTAGCAATCCCTTAGCGGCACAAATATGTTAGTACATGATGTTCAATGAAATGTCGTTAGCGACCCAGAACATCGCTTTAAAGAACTGAAGCATTACTTTGTTAATGAAAGCATAAAATAGAACGTATTTCATACTTTCACACACCGGTGACCTGACATCGGTGATTTTAATTCCCACATTGGCGGAAACAAGGCGAGAAGTAAGCTAGAAGCGCAGAAAAGTTTGGCCATGCTTGACTTTAAAGTGATGTTTTCACAACAACGGAAGACAGAGCATGTTTCAGACTAAGTCATCATCAGTACGGCGCTGGAGATCCAGATTTATAGTACTGGCCGTAACAAATACGACTAAGTGCTGTGGTTCAACATGACAAGTATTAGGCTATCACTGGGAGACACCAAGAGACATCTCCTTGCCGGAGATTCTTGGGACAGAGAAGGGAGTCGAAGCGCCGACGACATTCACAAGTCGGTCAAGAGCGTTCACCGTCACGGGCAGACCACACCCAGGCAAGTCACCACCCGCATTCGACGACGAGAGCATGTCCTTGGATGAGCGCGCACCTGCTGAGGAAGGCGAAGACACGGAACCATAATTATGCCTAATCTATGCGACCTATGCCTAAATTATTAGCGCAGAAGTGCAACAGCGAACCTACACGGCGACACAGAACTCACCAAACCTTCCCCAACCAAATCCACCACATGCCATATGAACACAGCGCTACACATACCACGGGGCACAATCCCGTAGGGAGGGGAGGAGAGGACTGATTAAGAAGGAGGACCAGCGGTCAGGGCGCAGGCCGCTCGTGTATCTTAGCCGCACTGAGTTAAAAAAGGGATTAGGCGGCCATCGGACTATGTAAGGCTACATTCGGCACTTGGTCGGCACTTTCGGACCGGCAAGCCTGGGTCCTCGCGGCAGCTGTTACAGTTTTAACCCATACACTCCTTCACATCATTCCACAGATCCATTGGCAGTGTGGTATGCAAGGCTCTAATATTTCTCAAATTCCCACATACCAACAAACTCTCTGCAGCTTGGATGAAGCAAAACCAAAATGCAACAATTCAGGAGCTTGGAGAAGATATAACTCCTCTGAACTCGAATGAGGGTTGTTGTAGGGTGTATGTGGTAAGGTAAGTGGTGTAAGGACCAAGTAAGTAATTTACAATAACTACAATGATTTATACACATCTCAGGGTCACACCAGGGAAGCACTTGGTTATCATCTCGGTATACCATAGGTAGGTAGGTTGGGCCGGCAAGCCTGGAAAAAAGTTGACCCTTGTAATAGATTGTAAAATGAGTTGTTGAAGGGCATTTTGAGTGAATCATGATGAGGTATAAGACAATAATTATCATATTTTAAGAAGTGGACCGAGAACCATTGTTCGAAGGCAAGAGCAGAGGAAGAGTTCACAAGGCCCGAACCCTAGTCTCTTATCCTCCGAGCGTTCCATCCCCGGTGGACGGAATAGATTACCCTGATCATCAGGGTTGACGGTGATCCTTTTGCGACGATCCATCATGCACACCTGCAGAACGTTCCTGGCTTGTGTGTGAGATTGAAATATTGTATTTCGGTGTCATACCGTGAAATATGTCTTTCTGTACACGAATCGGTACTAGACTGTGGAATATTGATGAGCCCCAAGGCCGTGCGTGCTGGCGCGATGTCCAATGAGCCCGGAAATGCTGAGTAAAGGTTCATTAATGGGAAGAAAGTACTAGAAGATACAGAGAGATATTCAGGTTGCTAGATTTCGTTGTATTCCTTACTCATTTGCATTATTCTATTGCAAACATGGATTGTTCATCCTAATCTGCTAGGCAAACATGCTTAACACGGTGCACATGCTTATCTAACAGACTGTACTACCCTCATGCCTTTGTATGAGTTCAGTCAAGTGTAATACTATCCGCTCCACGTCGCGGGTGTACATACTGGGAACGAACTCATCATTCCTCCAACGGTATGGCACGACAGTGTGAATATGAGCTATGCCAGTGTTCGAATACTTTATCAGCTCATTCTATATCGGCATGAGATTTCTGTAGAACACTTCCTATAGTTAGCATAGATACATATTCTTCATACGAAGTCCAACATATGTACGTCTATCATACCATTCCTGCCTCAATGTCCGTATTCGGATATCCTAGTTTGTTCTTCCACTTTCTCCAGCGTGATTCGAGGGGCGCTTTTGGCTCAAGGCTGGAAGTCGTCGATGGCTATCCAAAAGACTTCAGCTGATAGATATGTTCATGTCGTCTGCTTACCTGATTGAATTCGTTCTTGGCCGTCGTGACATACCCAGTTAGGATATTGATAACCTCCCTCAACTCCTTCTTCATACTTGCTTCATCGCGTCCGGAGTTAATCAGCCTGAATTCGTACGTGTCGGCAGAATACTTCGCATCTGGAGAATGTAGAGTCGCCAAGATTTTCGGCCATTCCGGGTGCTCGGGCACAATTGATGCGAGAAGTAATAGAATAGGGTGTGGCGGAACGTTGCTCTGTACGATGCTCGCACAAATGCCACGAATTACACGTGGATTAAGGAGGCCTTCAACATGAATCTGAAGGAAGTCGTCTGACTGGAGATCTGGGTACTCCCCTGTCCTTTTAGTCGCTTCCGAGATCCCGACGATGTATTCCGTCAGTCCACCCATGAGCCACAGTTGAAGCTCATCTCTTCGCACTATCTGGGACAACACCCTTAGCTCTTGGAAAATATCATACGCGTCGACAATCCCTCCAGCGAATCCCTGACCCAGTAAGAACCCAATGACCTGAAATTGAGAAGCATGCACTCCAATATCGCAAAAATAGCGGCCAACCTCCCGAACGACGATGCTGACAATATTGTAAAAGAACGTCCTGGTCCCCCATTCTGAAACATGGACATCAACGCCAAATTGGGGACCCTGACCTACAAAGAAAGTCATGCACGCAAGAGCATGGTTACGGCAGGTCCAAACGAGGCTGATCTCCTCCGTACCCACAGGATCCATTGCGAATAGATTCGATGAGATGTACGAGTGTACAGCGTTACAGACTCCGTGGTGGAAGAATGTATATTGAGAGTTTGCCGAACCGTTCATGCCTATGATGATCACGCGGAGTGCAATCTCCAAAAGCCGGTGCTTGTAGATAAATGTCGTATAAGTATGAGGCCGTTCTCCAAGGAGACCGATAGAATCCACCATTGGGGAGTTCTCTGAATCAAGGACCAGGAAGCGTATTATAGTGACCAGGAGTCTCGGTAGCGGTTCCATCGAATGTTTATATACGTCAAACGTCTCGAAGAAGGAGAGGAGAGCAACGATGACATCATCCTCATGATAGATTGCTGCAGCTTCTAACAAAGTGCAACTGGAGGATGACGACGTAGTCCTATCGGGAGTGGATAGAAGTTTCAACAAATCCAGACATGTCTCCAAGGTAAAAACCGTGTCGTCACTCTTCTCGTCGAATAACCCCTGGTCTACTGCGCGATCCAAGAGATGATCCCAAACGACTGGATGGTGATAACTGTATTCAGCCAAGGCGTTCATAGCAACTTCTCTTTCCAATGCAACGTGCGTGGGCTTGATGATGTGTACATCTTCAATGGAAGACAGAGTTATCAGCAAGGCGTCCGAGACGTCCGTAGTCGAGAAATCCAGATGATGCTCTCTGAAGAGCCCTGACGGAAATTGGCGCCGTAATGGTCCAAATAGAATCTCCAGTCGGAGAAGAGGTTCAATTCTACGGTCGATATTCGGAATGTCCTTGGGAATCCACCGAGTAGAACCATGGCGGGTCAGCTCCATACACTCCATCAACATCCGTTCTTTCTCTTCCCTCATTTCATCCCAATATGGGTGAAATGCGTTATAGACATCGGTGGTGTACTCTTCAGGCAGTCCAGAGAGAGCATAAATTACGAGACGACGGATGGCCGAAGTTGAAGATCTCACGTACAGCCAATGAAGTGCGTCGACTTCATTTTGGACGTGTAATTTGTCTGCGGCGTGGATCTCGCAATTGTTCAATGTCTTTATCCTGGGATAGAGTTTGAATGTGGGCAGTAGAGTCGCTTTCAGGAGAGCAGAGAATTGTTGGAGGGTCCACATGGTAGTGGTGTATGCAGCTGAGGAAAGAGGCGTTTTATATGGACAGTCTGGGTATATCAGCGGTAGAATAATCGTCACTGCATAGACGATGAAGGTAGCGAAGGATATGATTCCTACGACGAGTGCGATTTTCTCCTGCTGCGGTAGGAGATACAGCACAAGGCCAATGGCAAACAAGCCGAGTGACAGGTACAACATGAGCGGCAGGAGTCCAATTAAGGTGCTGACACGCCAATCAAGAAGACCCTTGTAACGTAAATGCCGAGTGCGACTGCGAACTTGTGGGTCCCCGGCGATCGGTGAGAGATAATGGCAATACCACTCGTCTGCAAGCACAGCGAATAACGCGGTTGCAAGACTGAAAGCAAGACTCGCGAACCATAGTCCGTTGACCCATGAGTCCAAAGTTTGTGGCGTGAAGGTTGCCATGGGGTCAGCGCCCGATAAGGCGATGTGGTCGAGGGAAGTGCCGTTAGCTAGGGCACGCTGTATATTGATCTGATCGAACAATAAAAGGGCCGACAATTCCTTATAGTTTGGTTGGAGATTCCCGGAAGATTGTCCGATGAATGTGCTGACAATTGCAGAGAACAGTCCAGCCTACAAGGGGGGGAAATTAAGGCGGTACATCATGGCTTGACCTGAATGAACTCACGAAGACGAGGAGGATGTTCACTTGTCCTCGCTGGTTTCCAAGCATGTTGGTGTCGTAAACCAAGCTTTCGTCCAGATAAGCTCGCCAGATGCAAGATGTCGGGCCCGCTTCTTCAAAAGGCGGACTGGGTGCATAGGCTCGATAGTCAGCTGGAATGGCACGCGTGTGAGAACGGAGAAAAAGCTCGGAAACATTCCGCTTACCGGTCGACACTCCTGCAGTCGTGCTTGTAGAGTGCGACGGCAGAGCAAAAATACCAGGGTGATTTCTCCTGGTTCGACGCATCGTATGCTCCCCATCAAGCAAGGGGGCAGTCCTCACTTTGTGAGTGGTGCTTGCAGGCAGCGACGAAAGATGGGAATCATTAGGATCGTCAGATGAAGTTTGGGAGTCTTGCGCTGAGTCGTCTAGCTCCTCAGCGAATTCGATCCCCTTGTCAGTGTCAATGGGATACTGTGGTTTCTCGTCTTGAATTTCTGCGGGCATATTGTGCTCGTCGTGATGGTCAAGAGAGAGGGAGAGATACCACAAGAACGAGGCGACAGATATTAATATGATTATGCCGTCCGCACTTTCGCATGCAAGCGGAATGGAATGATGAAGTTTACGGCAGTTGAGAGGATTGATTTGGTTGATGGGGCCTGCAGTATTGGACATCCAGGAATGTGACACGAGGGGGTTGTGGACGAACCAAGCATGGGAAGCTATTGCGAGACTAGTGAAGAGACTACAGAACGATCAATCGAAGCCTCACCTCGTGTATCCATTGAATGTCGAAAACAAGCTTTGAGAACCGCAACCCTCCATCGATTCGGATCCTCACTGATAGACGAAGGTAAAAGCAACCCCTTGTTGCTCTTGCTGGGTGGTAGATGACGTTGTCGTTGCATATAAATTCTTAAACAAGAATAGATACTCTCTTCTTTGCTTCCTGATGATCATTCACAATTAATACCCGTGTTTTCAAGGCGATAGAAGGCAGTTCCACTCTGATTTAATCACCGAAAGTCGAGCCATCCGTCCTTATCGTCGCAAACGAGATAAGCACAGAACTGTTGGACAAGTCTGCGTGTCTTGTCAAATACAAGTAGAATTTGCATCAGATGGCACCCAGGCGTCTACAGAAGTCATTGAGTTGGGTATCTATGCGTTGAACGCAGAGGAGCGGTTTCACTTAGCTGACAATGGTCGAGGCGAGGCGAGGTTACTCACCAAAAATGGGAAGCATCACAGCACGAGGTGAATGTGAGAATCGATGCGAAGATACGGTGGCACAAAACACAAGTCGTGCTGGAGTCGCGTCGAGGTAGGTAACAGAGTATGTAGGTTGACACAGGCACGAGCCAACGTTTCGGACCGGCCCGGTAACATGCATCAGCGAAAATATTGATGATTCGCTTGTTAGGTTCGGCGCAGTTGAAGTCAAGGCGTTGGATGCCAGGAGACAGAGGGTAGGGATGGTGCTGAATGGTGGTGGTTGAGGGGAGGGAGTTCGGAACCGACCCTCGTGTCGAGTTCTTCCGGCGTCGGCTCAGCAAGATAGTCAGCGACGTATTGCCTGCCTTTCGAGTTCTCCCTCGCTTCACCTGCTGTGAACGCAGATGTGGGAAACCCGTCACTACCAACAAACGTTCTCATTTCCATGACCTATTCTTACCTCATGTTCTTGCCCCAAACGCTACCATTACTCGACAGTTACTTTCTCTGCACCTTTCATGTTGCGTCGTGAAGTAATCTCGATGGGGTAATCCTTATCGCAAAGAGAGAGATGTCAGATCTTTCATACACGTTTGCGAGGCCAGGCCGTCATCGGACTTACTTTATTCCCAGATAGCCTTGCGGTGCCGTGAAGATTTCTTCCGGCCGCCAATGTGCTTTCTTGGAGCTGTTTACTCTTGTGTCGGCTCCGAAGCCACACCTCGCCTATATCACATCCTGATGCTGCACATCTCCAGCTACACTTGTTCGCCATCCAAGTGAGAGCCGTCCTACTATTACGATGTATATTCAATAGAAGGGGGACGAGAAACCTGAGTTCTAGGTTACTAACCAAAATACGGGATGGAGAGTTCTTGGGAACATGCGGACCTTAGGCCTCGCTGCTTCCTCTTCCTCTTCCTCATCCAAATCGAGTGTACCGTCCGATTGGCCACTCGTCTTCGAGTCAACTTGCTGGTATCGAGGACGTGCTGTACAACGAGCTCGAAACGTCACAGCCTTCTGTTATTACTCCCTTATTACACCTGTATTACAAAATGTGAAAAGTGAACTGGTCCTTTACTCTGACTGAAATGAGCTCGTCTTACCTCCAAGTACACTAGCACGTATTGCCGAAGGGTAAGTTGGCTCATGTAATTCTTCTCGGGTATATCAAAGGATGGGCTCCCGCTGGACGTTACTACGCAGTCACCCCCTTTCAATTGAAGGCGAAACGGGGACCCGGTAGCTGTCACAATTAGGTGGAGGAACTCGCAAGTTTCCCTAAAAGGTCGTTGTACACTGTTCGCTTGATTGGTACGCCATCAGCACGTCTCGATCCTATATGCTTTGAGCGAGATTCATGAAGTTTGACCACATCATTCAGGAACCGAACCGGACTGTTCAGCCTCGGAATGCTCACAATCTGAAGAAAAGGTATCAACATCCACGTCGACAATAGACACGACTCATTAAACATACCGAAACTCTTGTCCCAGCGGAGGAATTGTCCAGATTAGATCAAACTGCCGGCGCTACAACCATACAGAAGACTCGACAACCTTGCAGGTCTACGATCTTGGCGAGAGTTTTTCTCTGGATGAAACCAGCGTCGAGCGACGTAGAACTCTTGGGGTACATGCGTAGCAAGCAAGTAAGATGCCGACAAAGACACAAGACCAAGTTGGATCCGCAGGAAACGAGGGGTTGAATGGCGTAGCCCACATCTTGATCTTGTGTCCAAAAAGCGACGATAGAAACACTGAGTAGCGAGAAACTGAGACAAAGATCAGATATCAGAATAGGACCGTGATTAAAGACTGTGCTATAAGGAGAGTGGGCGCATGGAACATTGTGTAGGTGCAACAGAGTTTAAGCAAGAGACTTCTTACTACCTCCCAACGAAATCGGACACGAACACTGCCGCATCAAGCCGAGAATCACGAACGAAACGCTAGTGCGCATAAGTAAAGTTTGAGGTTTGAAGGCGTTTATATTAGCGGAGAAGTTGGAAAGGTCCTGCTTTGTGCAGATTGTAACACATCAAGAAGGCGATCATAACATCGGAAAATGTTGGGAAATGTTGTGAGTAGTGGTTCCTGCAAAAACGATGCGTATCTTTCCTTAGCAGGATTGAGAAACCAGGAATTTTTGGAATAACTTAAGGGCGCATACCTTTATCCTTGACGCTGATCTTTTGCAAGTAGATAGGGAATATAGTGAGAAGTGAGCTGTACAATTTCGATCGATGAGTCAAGCCATGTGACCCATGTTGACGAAATTTTGGCTTCGGTAACTGCCCTATTTAGGCAGTTTCTGTGCAGCACTTTTGATCTATAAATTACTTTCTGCGGATATGATTCTGGATAGTATCTAACAAATGCTTTGGGCTACCACGGGCAAGATGGAGCGTCCAATTGACTCGAGGAAAACAGAAAAATCGCTACGTGATAAATTGTTTAGTGGAGCGCAAGCAATCATTCAAATTGACATGCGGCCTCGTCAATCTGGTGCGTACCGGAGCAATCAAATTATATAATTGTTCGTCAGTCTTCAATAGCAGTATACAATCGGCAATCGTAAAAAAACATGGCATTTTATCCCATTCTTGGCTTGCGAACGCCTGGGCCCGGAGTCGAGAATCCCTACATTTCAATACTTGGAACACGACAGGGAGGCTGTTTCCAGCATGCACGTCGTGCTTTGTGCCAGCGACTACTGTGTTCCTGACGACAGCATAAGTACTTTGCTCAAACTTTGTTGGTAGCATTTCACTCTCTGGTAAGTCGTAACTAGTGAATTACACTTGTCACGCATACAGAGTTGATATAGAGTAAGATTCAAAAAAAAAAACGATACACTTTCGAGCCGGTATTTTTTCGGTAAATTTTTAAATGCCCTACCCCCTCGGCGGGGAGGGTCACTGGGTCAGTAAAAAAACAGCATAATACCCCCCGGGGGTTTCATGCGCAACTCCATGGTAACTAGTGAAACTTTGAATTACACTTGTCCAAATACGCGACAAGTCTTGTCGCATATTTTGAGTACTTACTACTTTGTAAGTTTCAAAACTGATTATCCTGAAATAGAGAATTCGGATACGGGGAATCGAACCCCGAGCTGCCGCGGAAACCAAAGTACATACCTCGGAGCGAGCGCCTGGACGAGCAGACCTGGGGTTCGAACTCGAACCACGGGCAACGCGGTATGTGACAGTGGATGAGAGGCGGCAATGTTAGCCGTTACACCATATCCGACGCAAACGTCATCCGCATCACCGTTGCCACTCTTTTTGGACATGCCTGCAAGAAACAAAACAAAAAAGAATATTTCTGCGAGCGAGCGAGGCCTACTCGAGATACAACAGGTATATACTACACAAATGTCAAAGTGGAGGATAGGATGAATAAGAAGTCGATGGGATGGGACTTGTATACAATAAGGTACTAGGAATAATCGTCGTAGAATAATATGAAATATAATAAAATGGTCATCTTGTAGTGAGTAGGACCATATTCAACCACTTGTTCTGCACTGCGCCCAAGTCGACGAGTGTGATCCCTGATGAATCTGTACGCACTGATGGGGAGGGGGAGGGGGACATACGCGAGCGATCTTCATATATCTCCCCTTCCTCCAACTCTGGCTCCTCGTCGCTATGTAAATCGGCACCCATCCCCTCACGGAAGGCCTGTTGTTCCCATGGTACGAATACTGGAGATGACCTGAGACCCAGAGGGTACGAAGGTGCTCTCTCTTCCTCTTCCTCTTCCTCACTTTCATCCTCTTCCTCACCCTCTTCTTCTTCCTCACCCTCTTCTTCTTCCTCTTCCTCTTCCTCACTCTCTTGCTCTTCTTCACCCACTTGCTCTTCCTCACCTTCTTCCTCACCCGTATTCATCAGGATACCGCGCACGTCCTCATCCTTCACCCGCGATACTAGCATATCCTCGACGGGCACGGGACGAACATACAGCCTGGACTGCTGGGACACCACCACGTCACGCCGGCCGGCAACCCCAGACGACGGCGACGGCGACGACATCCGCCTGCGCTTCGTCGGGGCAGCGCCGTCGTTCTCCTCCTCCACGTACGCTCGCTTAGCACCTCGCCTGAGCTCGTGTACCACCTCCCGCCGCACCTCCTTCTCCTTTCGCTCGCGCACGACGAGGCGGGCACATGAGGTACGGATAGTCGTGAGGAGGTAGCGGACCCACGGATTGGACAGAAGGCAGGTGGAGACGAGTTGGGCCGGGGGGTGTGTGCGTCTGGAGGGGAGGGCGCCCTGATGGCTCGACCCCGGTTGAGGATGGGGATGTGCTTGCGCGTCGGATTGGGCCAGGGTCTTCGCAGGGGGTGCGTGGAAGAGACGTACAGACGGTGCGCTCCGAAGCTTTTCTCGTACACCTCGAAGGCGGAGAGGCGGTGACGGTGGGAACCCGTAGAGGTCGGGGAGGACGACGGAGGGCGGGAGGAGGGGGAATCGGGGGCGGTCGAGATCGTATGAAGGTTTGCGAGGGAGTAGGGGCGGACGGCAGTCACACATGTCTACATCGGCGCTGAGGCGACGCTGTGACTGGATACGTTCGCAGGGCTGGGGCTGTGGCTGGTCCTTGGAGCGCTCAGCGCATACGTAGTCGATCGCGTCGATTTGGGGGTTCAGGGAGTCATCGTAGGGGCGTATGTGTCCTGGGAGGACCTGGATGTTAGGGGCAGTGAGAAGAGGTTAGGTTTAGCGGGAAATGGCTGGAAGGGCGCACCTGTTCGGAGTAGCGCACAGTCATTATTGGGTTGGAGACGTACGATGTGCAAGCGATGGGCTTGCGATCGTACTTGGTCGATTTTGGTAGAGCTTCGTCGCGACGCGTATCAGTATCCTGCAACGGTAAAACAAATAATGAACACACACGAGTCCGTATTGTTTTATTAGAGACAGCACTGTTGTCCATAAACCAGTGAGTCGAGTTTCTCTCCTTCACGCAGACCAGCCAGTGAAAGCAGAAATCGCGTTGCACAGAAGCTTATTACTTTGGCTTTGGCTTTAGTACTCCCTATCGGAACCGCGGACGCAATGACTCCTTCCGGCCGGCCGAACAATAAAACAATAATCGCTTAGCCTCCCATCAGATGCCCCGGTGCCGTAGACAAAAGACCAGTCCACACCTGTCGGCTTAGCGAATGCGGGGAAACAATTAAAATCCATTGTCGTGAGCGTGGGAACGAAGCTGAAAGAGGAAAGTCGGGGAATGCTGGGCGTCCGGTGGTTGTTGAGTAGTAGTGAGGTGTGCGCGTATAGACTCCGAAGCATAGCGTGCCTGTCAGGGTGTGCAAAGCGCACAATTGTGCAAATCCTGAAAGAACGGACGCTATATGTTGTATTTATATCGGACAGGGCATCGATATAACAATGAGTAGGTGCGCGAAAAAGATGTTATTATTGTCGTCATTAACGTCGTCGTCGTCGTGGGAGGGAAGGGCGTCGACGACAAATAGACACATACAACGCAAGGAAAGGAGAGTCGTATATATCGGGAAATACCGTGATATTGCCATCTTTTTGCGCGTCGTCGGCTGATACCCGTCGATCAGCCCAGATATGATCAGAAATGATCGCCAAAGCGGTGTCAAGTCGTTATGACACGAATATGGATGGTGGTGATGATGTATCTTTGTTTCTTTGCATCTCGGGGATTGCGGATAAGGCCACCTTTAATACCTGCCCATCAAGTCCTTGAGAAATTCACAGCATAGCGCTAAATTTTTCTTGCGGAGAGAATAGTGAGCCGGGATTGTCATGTAGAACCAATATAAAATGCCCACCGGAGAGTCCGCCCTGCACCTGCTCGACACTCTCCCAAACGCTACTTCCCAGGTCTTTTCCCTCTCGTTTCCTCGACTGAGAATAAACCGTGATATCGCCGCCTGGGCATCGTCATCTAATGATCGACCCCAGATATGATCAAAGATGATCGTCAAAGCGGTGTTCAGCATGAGCTCCTTGAGATACGAACGTATGATGATGGTCCACATCTGTCTGGAAACTGACGCTGTGTGCAAAGGGCCTCATATGATCAACAATCATTCAGTTTTTTTGCGGCTCGTCCTCGGTCCGTTGGATGCCATCCGAGATGTTGCAGATTCGTCCACCTAGTATAGTTTCCAATCAAATCCTTCGAATCGTCCACACTTAAACATGTGAAGGATATGGTCTGTACAAGAAAAAAAAGATGGAGAGGAACCGTGAGCGCTTATTGTATAAAACAGGCAAAGATGCCCTACCGACTGCTCAGCCCCTCCTTCTCGTACTTTTACCTCAACGCATTGCATCGCAGATGTTTATTTGTGTATTGCTCCACGTGAACTTGATCAGGTTTGATCGACCCCACTTGCGTCAAGCATATGATTCTAAGAAATTGATGTGAGTCTGCGTCCAGACACTGACGGACACTTATATAACCGACCGTTAAGCACGAGCGTGCACCCCTTGTCTTGGTCGTAATCTCCTATGCCATTCGCTCGAGTTTAGATCGTATAGACCTGTTGCTCTTTCATAAGCCGAGGCGAATGTCGGGCACGACATATCAATCTGCGACCTTATCGGAAAGCATGACATTCTGAGAGCCAGCTTGTTAGAATTAGGCGCTGAGCCGCTTTACTTGTGAGTTCATTTAGTTCGCGATGCCGCCGCCTATTAGACGGCGAGAAAGATCCTGATAAGGAAGGGGCGTTTGTGTGTCTCTATGCTGTGTATCGAGAGGATTCTCTTGAAAAGTGCGATAGATCGGACATGAGGTTGTAGAATGTCCAGAGTACAAGGATACCTGTAAGGTGAGGTACACGCAACGTGCTTTTTCTAACCTCATTTATTTGAGATGGAGGGTCGGACCGAAATTGTATGTGATCGATGGTTATTTTGCCCACAGTGCTGTTTTGAGGAAGAACTGCGTCGTGATCCGTCAAAACGTCGAATTGCTTGTTCCAACTTGCTGGCATCACCGATGATCACCGCGAACACGCGCGATTGTGGGAGCGTGTTCACCATGAGGTGGGACGATATTTAAAGACATACCATACCTGGATATGTAAAAAAGTGGACATAACGTGGAGAGAGGGAGCAGTGTTCGATGCCGGGATCACAGTGATTGCTGCAAGGGGCCTATTTTCGATCGCGCGACTGGTCACAATGTGATCAGATGTCTTCCCGGGAGGACATAAAGTGGCTAAGAAAGGACTGTAATAGTAACAGCCACGAATATTTCCCACAAAGATTGAGCCTAGAAAGGAGAGAGAAGCTTCCTGTCACGGCAATGCAGTGCTCCATACGTTTTTGAGGGTACCAGCCGTTTTAAGCGCGCGATCGGGATCAGTAGGCAGAGGGACCCGTGGGAACTGATTAAATAAACCGGTATATAAGGGCCGAAATTTGCCCCCACGTTCTTCCTACGCCCAATCGACGCCCTTGCGCGGTCGACGTGTTCGTGATTCCGTGGAGGATACCATCTCTATCTCTGTCTGCTTCTCTTCTATTGGTTCATGCAGCAGAGGCGGGACACGGGCCCGGGGGTTCTCGATCTGAAAGGAAACAGCAGCAGTGCTCCGCCACAAAGGACGCATTCACGGCCACTGGGGGATGAAGCCTCCACGGGGACGAGGCCGCCAGAAAACGAGAGCGCGAATCGGGTGAATCAGACGGGACCGGGAGGGTACACGATTTCTACGGGACCGCAGGTGCAGCCGTACGGGGGAGCGTCGGGGCAGCCATATTACCCTGCAATTCGATTCGTGGACCAGTCCGGTGCGCAGGGGGGGCAGGTGCGTCCTTGGCCGCCTAATGTTATTTTTCGGTTGAAGAAATAGTTCTTTGATGTAGTCACGCGCTTTGATGTCGACACCGACGTCGATAGTGGCCCCCCGTGCGCAACCTGCCCAGAAGCCCATGGCGAAGACATCAGTAAAATCAGAGAGTAACGGAAGCTCGCGGACAAGGTCAGATACCATTCCGAGTCCTGCAGTGTCTGTGCACCCGTCGCCAGTAGAAACGAGGCGTGAACTCCCAACGGTATGTCGTCTGTATCTTGTTCTTGCGTGTCTTGAGAATGGTGTTAGCCCAAGCCGCCATTGAACTTGCCGTATGAGCCTGGACCTAATCCACCCGCATCCATTCGCTCGTCGCCCACAGAATCGAGACAGCAAAACTCTATGGCACGTCTTTCTGCGTGTCCGAGACGTGTTCTTACCTATTCTTATAGCGTCAGAACGTACCAACCACGCTGTTGAACTATTCATACGATGTTCCTGTGTTCCGACACCCGCCATCACAGGCTCAGGCGCCACGCCCACCTCCAGAGATGCCCCCAGCTCCGAGACGACACTCGGGCCAGACGACGCCCACCTCCGCTGTGGGGCGATCGCCAACGATGCCCAGTCCTTTTACCTCCCTCGGACTAGCTCCGTCGCCGCCCTACATCGGAAACGTCGCCGCCAGCGCACTGGGGCACATCCAGTCCAAATTCGAGGAAGCGTGGCTCGCGAACGTGGGCGTGTTCCAAGCTGAGCTGACTAAGGCATACAAAGAATTGGAGCGGGCGCAGGAGACGATGGCGAGGCTGCGGAAGGAACGAGACGATGCGCGGGATACCGCCCATGGGATGGTGATGGAAAATGAGAGGCTGATGGTCCAGCTGGACCACGCTCAGCGGACCAAGGGTGCGGGATCTGGACTGCCGCAGGCGCGAGTAAAGGAGGAGCAGAGGCCGTCGCCGCTGGAAAGCAAACCAACGGTCTTCCCTCCCCCGACGATGATCCGCTTCTCGTCGCCGATGGACGACCCAGCGGGCCGGAAACGGGCCAAGTCGCCTTTACTGCCTCGAGCGATGGAGCATGCGCGTCGGGCGAGCATGGACGTAGATAGCAAAGAGCCAGAGGGGAAGGCCCCAGCGTCCCCGGGTATGTTCCTCCCCAGGTTTGCCCAGCTCGATTTGCCGGCTATCAAAGGCCACTCGCCTGCACCAGCATTCAAGAATAACCAGCCCCCCTTCTCATTCAAGAGCCAGCCCCCGCCCCCGCTTCCTCCAGTCCCGGGCCAGCCTGCGTCGCCACACGACCGGCCTGGCTCGTCCAGCCAAATGTCGCGTCCGGGCACGTCTCATCAGATATCCCCGCCCCCGCCCTTTAAAAGTTCGAATACTCCATTGTACCACCCGTTGTCGCAGCCCTCGCCTGCGCCTGAACGGCTTCCCAAGAGTTACCTACCCCCTCCGCCGAGGCTGCCCTCACCTCAGCCCCAGCATCCACCCCGTCCTCAGCAATCCCGCACGCCAATGGCGCAACAACACCAACGCCACCCCAGCGGGTCGGACCAAGTTTCTCCGCCTCACGTGTCGCCGCCGCCTCGACCCCTACCGCAGCCCACGCCCGCCCAGACCTCCCCGCCTCCGCCTTCCTTCCGTCCCTCCAAGCGTAATCGCACGACGTACGAGAGCGACCACGCCGTGGAGTCTCCTCCAGAGGCCAAGGTGACGAAGATGGCGCACCAGGCGGAGACACCTGCCAAGCAGGAGCCGCCGAGGCAGGAGCCGCCGAGTGGAGACAGCGACAAGGAACAACGGCCCCCAGATCCTGAGCCTGGTCCGTCAGCGGCGCCCCCGCTCCAGGGCCGCGCGCCATTCAAAGCGTCCTCGACCTCCAATGGCAACACTAACTCTGCCCCGCCTGCGCAGAAGAAGAAACTCGGCATCAAACACCTCGATCTTCTGTACGAGACGCGGGATGACCAGATGGTCTGCCGAATGTGCATGTCAGTAATTTTTTATTTCGTCTGTTGTTCGCTTACCGTGCGAGTCCTCATTTTCAGGAAGTCAACTACAACGCCCCGCCAGTCGCCACGGAGGTTCCCGTTGAGCGCGCCGTGGGCGGACCTACATCGGCACTACGAAGAGACGCACCCGGCGGAGTGCCAGGATATGGAGAAACTAAGCTCGGATTCCCTTATGGAGATGTCTATGCGGCAGAGGATGCCAACAGTGGGGAAGGGTGGTGTGAAGTCACATCCAAAATCGTAGTCACTTGCTGTCTTGCTCTATTGCATTTTTGTTTTCGTCGTGCTTCGTCGTTAGTTCTTTTGTATAGGGTATCGTACTTGTGTATCTGTAGTCGCGCATATACGTGTATTCACTCATGATTATGGCTTACATGCGGAGTGCTATGGTCATTCAAACCTTGCTTTAGTACTGCGCATATAACGGCAGGAGTCACTAGACTCACGAGAAGATGGGGAGATGGGGAGATGCGGTGATCAACAATGATAGTCGGGATCGTAGAGGTCTAGAGAGGAAAGAGAGGGAAAGAAAGGACGAGGACTATCGATTCTAGAGTGAGGTATTTATACTGTAATCTAAATATAGAAAAGCGAACGTCAGTGTCGGTTGATGATGGTAAGTGCGCGTCATGTCGGCCTTACATAAGAAGGCGGGCTTTAGCCGTCGGCTCATGGGACCCATCATACTCTACTCAACGACAATCACAGGTATCCCAAAGCGATTTAGAACCACTCTCTTCTTGTCGTTCTGTTCTATTCTACGTACACCTCGATTTGGGTCAAGATCAGATGATGACGAATGGTTGCGAACTAAAATGGGGACAACAGAGACTCTGGAAGGCCACGATCCACCATAACGTATTAATATGCCTTTAATCATGATCGCAGCTGCAAAGAAAAAGGGGGCGCCGGACCTCCCAGAAACCCCGTCTGCCGTAAAATCAGTTCTTTCATCGTCAACCACGGACGGCGTCATAAAGAAGCAATCATC
>LWUH01001692.1:0-10820 GCA_001679825.1 Armillaria fuscipes
TTTTTTTTTTTGACACAACGATGACAAGAGTGAATGCGAATAGAAATAACCGACGGCACACCTCCTGAACAGGAAACTTGGAGAAAATGTAACGTCTGACAAAGGACGCACCGGAAGACGACAGAGCTCTAGCGAGTCAAAAGAGAACGATCGTGCATAGCTTCGAGTAAACCCAGACCCCAGGAACACCGTGGTCGCGCCAAATTAGAAGCATATCAGACAGGCCACAAGGTAAAACTTGTAATCAATAATCATCCCTGAGTGAGGGTTCTTCGATTCCAAGATAAAGTACAATAGTTTGAACCGCAATATATCCATTTGACCCCCACGGCCACCAAGAAGAAAGCGTCATATACAAGTGTAAGTTAGTCAAAAACCATGAGAATAGGCCAAAAATCAATCATCGGAACGCCGTAACCATAACCGAAGTTTGAGGATAGAGGCAGAGAAGAGTCGCTAAAATGGTATGCAACTCGGCGCCGCCTTTCGGAAGCCCTTTGTGCACTCTGCAGTGGCTCTCTTGTACGCCAAGAGTGCAACTCCGTCTAGCCAGCACGTCAATGATGGGGAGAAAAGAACAGATATCGTCGTACTCACAATAATCAGCAAGATGCATCCAACATGTCATCATCGAAGCACGCTACTTCGTCCCAATAAGTTCGCCAAAGGCTGCGGTCATCCCCCACTGTCGCGTTCTGCGTATAGCTTTTCGCCCGTCCTAGGTGTAGATGTCAGGCCGATAATTGAGCGGTCAAAAGTATAACACTTGCCTTCCTGGCTCCCTCGCCGATCGAAATCTGAGTCAACAATGTCTGCCCGCTGTACGTCTCCTTCAGAGTCAAAGGATTCAACAACATGATTGAGTACGGTCATTTTAGAGTCGCTACATCTCTGCGACGGCCACACCCAGCTTAAGTATCAAAGAAACAGCAAGTGTACTGCCTATCGCACACAGCAATGCCATAGTGCTGTCCAAGAAACATCGAAAGCAATGTTTTGGGCTTGAGCGACGAAGAGACCGGGAGTACTTCCTTGCAGAGGCGGTGATGATGGTGGGAAAGAAAATACTAAGATGCTTGCCTAAGCACGCTGTTTGGTTAGAATCCTGTGTCTCTTAACTGCTCTCTCAGGGACATCTTTACGACAATTCACAGCAATGTTGATAGCTGAACAATACAAAAAAATAGACAAATCAAAACCCATATCCTCAATAAACTAATTATCCATCCCATATTTCTCCTTTATATTGCGTGTCAGCGAGCGAAGCATGGCGACGGTGATTAATGACGGCTCAGACTGCGAGACCGATATTGAACTGACAGGAGACGGCGATGTACGACCATTAAGCATGGGGGCAGGGCAGGGTGTGGGGCTGCGTTCGGAGACCATAGAAGATGATGACCCTGACACTGACAGCCTCCTACGTTTACTGCAACAATTGTCTATCAGAGATGATACCGGGAACAAGCTTGAAAGACGACATACCTGCTTTCGCTCGTCTCTCTTGAGACACTGCGGCGCTTGGGAGAGAGGCGAACACTCATCGTCATAGTCTGAGTGAGCTGAGCCTGATATCTCGATATTGCGGCTCGAAATTGCGCCGGCGCAGGCTCGATGTCGGCTCTGAGAATGAACACTTGTGTCTTGGGGGCTTTTGCATCCACAAGATGATGTACCAACGAGCGAACGTGATCAAGGAAGGTGAGAGATGGGAAACCTGTAGGATGTGATCAGCCTCTTCGACAGGATAGTCAGGCTATTACGACAGACCTTTCCCCAAATCGTGCTGAGTTTGCAAGTCCAGAGTAATAGGACCAGTTGCGATGTCGAGATTGATACCAGCCAACCACGACAGTACATTATCAAACGCTGTTCTAAAACAGAATGAGAATGAGAAGGACTTGTTAGAGAGTATTCCACGCACTCGCTATCGACAAAATTATGAGATTCAAAAATAGGTATCTTGTCCTCAACGTCGATCCGCAGTAGCTTCGCAGAATATTGCACCATCGATCGCATGAGATCTACGAGGACCTTCAAAAACCGCCCATACAATACCCAATTGACTAAGTCAATGCATAAGCTGTCGACGGAAGTTCAGTTATTAAGAGCAACTCACAGGAACCACGAGAGGAGCAGTTATCCATCCATTCCTGAACGAACGGATCCAGGATACTCTCGAACAACTTCAAAACACCTATGAAGATTCTCCGTCAGAACCCTGAGGGATTCAGGTATCGACACATAAACGGTACCTTTCGCCATCAATCCCTTCACGAGTTGTCCTTCGAGATCAAACTTCAGCGCACCAACACACTCTGCAAATTTGAAATCGAGGTCCTTGGTGCTGCTCGTAATGGAAAGGATCTCGAAACTGCCAATTGACTCTTCCGTAGCAAGCTTCTGAACCTTACGGATGCAAGCGATCAGTACAACAAGCCAGAGAAGGTGTCTGTATGACACTCACCATGTCTGCAAACTCCGATGCCGGCCGGGCGTTCTCTTCCTCTGCCCACCATATAGCCAACAGAGAAGGCACATAATGTCGATTCTCCGGTAATGACTTTATGATATCCCTCAATCGAGAGCAATCATCCAGCAATCGATACTTCCTGATTATCCACAGATGAGTTTATCACCGAGCTAGTCCTTCAGAAATGTGTCACTGACCGCTCCAGATCATCAGTGATGCCCTCCAAAGGCGTACACTCAAAGATGATGACACCAGGCGACCCCAAAGCGGACTGCCCTCCAGAAGGCATTAAGGGTATCGAGAACACATTCTCCCCCATCCATCGCCCCGACGAAGGCGCGTCAAACTTGCGTTCCAACCATATCGCCGTCGGGTCACTATCAGGATTCAGAGAGAGCCAAATTTGCCACTCCGACGATGACTGCTGTAGCTTGACATGGTTTCGAATGAGGTGTAGAAATGATCCTTGAGCCCACCGCCGCTGATGCTCTTCATGGTTCTGAGAGAGAAGAGAACACAATGAGTAAGGGTGTTGGATCCTCAATGGAGAACGAGATTAACCTCCTTGAAGCGCAGGGCTAGCTCCTCGTCCGTGTGTGGACGGTGATACTCGCTGTTGACACGTCGGCGAACGCGTTTCCTGGCGTCAGACCCATGTTTGCTGTTAACAGGTAATAAGCGGCGTTTTCGCTCGCTGCCTGGCGAAGACTGGGCTTCCCGGGCTTGACTGCGTATCTTCTCCTTGTAGGCATCACTAGACCGGCAGGCCTTCCGCCATGCGACCTGTCCAGCGCTACGCTCTTTCCAACGACTAAAATGTTCCCGGACCAGCAAGCCCCGTGCATGAAAACTAATGGCCTGTTTCAGCATGTCTTCTTTCATTTGTTTGTCGAGATCTTCCGAAGATGCCTTGTTTTTACCCTTAGATTTGAGTGGGCTGACACTTTCGAATGGATTCGTGCGATCAGTGGCCTTTGGGGTTTCATCAAACGAAAAATTTCGAATTGATGAGGGTCTTGACGTGGTGGGCGAAGTTATGATCAGCGGGCTAAGCTCTCCGCTTGCAGGGGGTATCGATGTCTTCAATGACCCTTTGAAGAAATCGCGCAAAGGATTCGCAGATGGAAGGGCTGTTGTGGGAGTCGAAGGAAGAGATATAGGCTGTTTCCTAGGTAGAGGAGGGGGAACAGTAGGCGATGACATTGAAGGTTCGCTAACCGATGGCGGTATTGATTCGGTAACAATCGGGATTGGCGTGGAGGGTCTAGGAAGAGTTGGAGGCGTAGATGTGCTTGACATAAATGATGTTTGTGTGTTTATGGGAGGGGTAAATGGTTTTGAGATGAAAGACGACGGTGCGGAAGATGAGAATGACGGTGTGTTGCCTGTGCCGTTCGCTGGAGTCGAGGAGGAATTCATCGCCTGCGAAGTCTGAGGCGTGAACGACGGTGCCATAGGATTGAGAGGCACTGAGGGAGAAGCCTGAAGAGGCTTTGGTGTGCTTGAGAAAATCGACGGCCGTATTGAGCCGAAAGGAGCAGATGACGAGGTGGGAAATGAGGGAGGTTGACGTTGACTCTCCGATGTAGCTGAAAACCCGTTCGGTGCCGAAACGCTGGACGAAAACCCACCAAAAGGTGATGAGGCAGGAGGCGTCAGGCCATAACCTCCTACAGGCTGAGCCGGTTGACCAAATGGGCTGGATGAAACAGTGGACGGGAACGGCAGAGAGAGTTGTTTAGAAAAGCCATTCGTAGCTGGTAAAGATGATGATGCCGGGAGTGCGGGAGTGAACGAGGTCGACGATGCAGTGGGCAACGCAGTGGGGGTAGACTCTGATGTTGGAAATGCTGGTTGACTACCGAAGACACCAAAAGCGCTGGGTGCGGATCTGATGTTCGCGAACGCCGACTTGATGCTGGGCGGCTGATTAGCAGGGGATGCCGAGCCAAAGGGAGAAGATTGCAGAAGAGGGAATGGTGCTGCTATTGTTGCAGGGGTATGGTCATCTACCTCCTCCTTCCCGTCTTCGAACTCATCCTCGTCGGCACCAGCTTCTTCAACTACTTCTGCTGAAAGGGTTTGTTCGCGTTCGTCCGATCCTGCGGAGTTCCCATAGATGATATCTTGGTCGGTCAGACCCTCCCGCAGTTCTTCTATCCCTTCAATGGTATCCTTTCCAAACAAATATTCGAAGAGGCATGCCATGAGGTAGGTGAATATCCTGTTTCCGTTGTCTCTGATAGCTTGAGCAAGCTGACCAAAGATCTTCATGGATTTCTCATCAGCTGTGAGTTTCGACGTTCTGCCTATTGGTGAACTTGCTCGCCGCACTTCCTCGCGAAACTGCGAAGCAAGAATGAAGATCTGATTCGAAGCCACATCAGGAGTGATAACGATTTGGTCGGCTCTTTTCTCTCGAATGAGAAATAGGCGATGATACACACGAAACTCGAGTTCAGTGGGCGACCTATATTTGTCCATGAGGTCCTCATAGGATTCCTTTAAACTTGTAAGCGCTACAAAAATCTTGAGTGAGGGATATAAATATATATGGATTTTCACCGACTGTTGGATAGAAGTAATGCTTCTGTCTGTAGATCGAGAGTCTTAATGTCCCTGCCCAAGTGCAAAGACAATATGTGGAAACGAGCACAGCGGTCGTGACATCGGATAGAACAAGCATCAACAATCCGCTGGAGAGTGAAATCGTTTCGTACTGCTCGTGACCGGTCTGAAATAAAATTTTGGGTCGCCAAAAATCCTTCGTTGGGTAGAAGTTCCAGGAACAAGTAGTCGAGAGTTTTCTCGAGGACTGGTCCAGGACGTATTTCGTTCGGGAGCGCTCTGTCCCCACTTCCCCGTTCGTACTGTTTCACTGCGCGCCTGAGGTCGACGATATTAGTTCCTGGAACCTAGAAAGTCATTAGAGGCGTCGCCTGTATAGAGAATAAGTACGTGCCATTTCTAATTTGGAAATCAAGTTTTGTCTATCGCGTCTGACACTGTGTACCAGTGGGCACATTTGCTGACAGGTTCCAACAATGTCAATGGCCTCGCTTAAAGGTTTCGCTACGCCGGGCGCATCAACTAGACCGTCGCGAACATTTCGGTTGAACTCGCGATCACGCTCTATTTTCAGCTGAATAAAAAGACAAGTGAAGCAGGTACTGGGTAAGTTATCTAGTCACGCACCATCTCCCAGTACGCTTGACGTTCAGTGTCGGTCTTCAATGTCATGTACTCGAGGCCAGGAACGTCATCGGTGTCGTACGGGTCAGCAAAGCCATTGAAGTCCCATTTATCCTCGTCTTCAACCTCAGACTGCTCCTTTGCCTCTGCCTCGGCGTCAGAGCCCTCAGTGAACGGATCTTCAACGCTACCCCCAACGAGGGTCGGACGATACGTCGAATTAGGATACTTCTTCGAACCACCTCGAGCTCCACGCGTTCCTCGTCCACCTCTAAAGACACCTCCACGAGTCCATCGTTGGCCGTCAGGTGTGCTAGCACGACTTGATTGAGTTGAGCCTCCTCCTGCCACCCAAGTTTTGTTGTGTCCTCCTCTTCGCCCAGGAGTTGATCCTCTATTTCGCGTCGCCCCACGGTTGGATTCAACCTCCATAAAGGTCTCTGTGGATGACAGAAAGGTAAATTCCCGGAAACAACAACAAGAAAGTCAGAGGAATGAAGCAGAAATATCAAGTTTGTTGTTATTTGACTGCGGCATTTGGCCTTCTGTTCGGCCCGCCTTACCGGTGTAGACTAGCCGCTGTAGTGTTTCGCTCCTACCCCCATCATCATTGTTTTCGAGGACATACCCTCTTCACCTTTTTCTTTCTTATCACCCACAGGCAAATTATACGACTTAATGGCTTCCAAGAATCTTAACAGTTGGCAGATACCGCAACATCCTTCCATCAGCAACGGACATGCAATGTGATGAACTGTGTGCTGTTTTTCTAACTGCATGTTGCCAACTATGCACCGGATGCTGTCTAGACTATGCGTCTCTACGTGAGTCCATTCTTCAGGAACCCTGACAATTTCTCAGAGCGCTGTGGTCAGGTCATGATTTCACGGAGGATCTTTGCGCGTGTCGAGGTTCCTGTAAAAGTGGGAGCCCATCTGGGTCTGTACATGAGAGGGAATCACTACTGCCATCAAATCGTCAGCCATCACCTCATCCGCCGATGCGTTCAAGTGGGGACTAGTAGATCAAGTGCCAAAGTACGTAAAAATCTATTACCAACATGTTTCACTAAAATGGCTCTTTCTGCAGTTGTATTATATGTCACTTTAAACGCATAGTGAAGCTGTCTATTGCTCTTGCTAATTTATTTTATTTCGTCTAAATTGCCAGCGTCACGGCTTCCAATAAACAAGGTTCGGGCATGCTCCTACAGCTTATAATCCAAGACACCAGGAGCCCTCATCGCCCATATCTTGCCGCACCCAGCCTCTATGTCACCATGGTCGTCAAACATTTCCATGGGCTCTCCACCAGGCGATGTTGGGTTTCTAAATTTAACGCTCGAGCGCTGTCGAAGAAGAGATCAGGTATCTTGGACGAGAAAGACCAGCTATAACTCACGAATCCCAATGCCAAATGTATCGCTGGAAGGTCGGGTGTGTAAGTATCAAGTCCAGCTTTCTCATCATTTATGAGCTTCTGTATGTTTCTGACAACGATTTGAGCTTGTGCAATGGCGGGTCGAGCGGCTTTATGTGCACCGGTATCCGCTACATCTCCGATAGAAAAAACGTGCGGGAACTTAGAGTCCACAATCTGCAGCGTAGGCTTCACCTTGACGTATTTTGTTTCCGGATCTACTGACGACGGTGACAGAGACAGCAGTGGATCACTCAAGGGGACAGCAGAACCTGTGCACGGTATCTTAAAGAGAAGTAAGAGCACCGCCGAGTTTAAAAATACTGAATTATCCATACCGCCAAATCTGTCTTCACTTCGCTCCCGTCGGAAAGTCTGATTGAAAATTCAGTACCGTCATCTCGGAACCAATCAGGTATCTCCTTGATCCTCTGACCCAGGATGGTCTCGATTCCTGCAGCCTTGAACCTCTCCATGACAATATCGTGTAAGGCATGATGGAATCTGTTCATTACCAACGGCCGGGAATGGATGAGCGTGACCTTCTTCGATGGATATTGTTCTTTAATATCGAATGCGACCTCTGCATAATCTTTAGTTATGACATATGACAGCCTTCGAAGAAAGGATAACTTACGAACCCCGTACGCGCCACCTCCAATCACGACGATGGTAGACGCGTTCCCTATCCTCTCCTGGATCGCCTGAATTCTCTTCGTCTCTGACAACTTTTCGTACGCCACCAGTGCTCCAGGACGTCCAGTCCCAGCGACGAAGACGAGATATTCGTAAGGAATGGACGTTCCGTTGTCTAGAACAACTTCATTCGGAAGGATCTTCTGAGCTGTAGCACGTACCATTGACGTAGATCCGGTAGGACTGGCATGGAATGCGTTGGTGAATGGTATAAATGCTTTATGCTCGAACCCAGGAACAACTCCTATGCGAGGATATGCAAAGAGGTGCTACGTGATCGCATTAGCAAGCTCGAGAAGATACGGATACCATCGTAACTTACCTGGAAATGAGAGTTCTTCTCGATTACGACAGTATTGTGCGTTGTATGGATGGATGGTCCAAGTAAATCTGCCATTTTCATTCCTTTTGACCATCAGCTCCGGGGTTTATTTCGAGGGAAATGAACTCACCAACATAACTCCCTCCTACGACCACCACATTAGGTTTCTGCGTAGCAGACGTCGACATCTGTCGCAAGGATATAAGCCGAGTCAAATTTCGTACGGAAGACGCCAGGATGGCCAATATAACGAATGTGCGGACAGTCGCGTCCCTTTTATACGATCGTGTATGAAAATTTGACTAAGGTGGTTTGCGTACTGTGGCGTACAGGAGTTTATCAGATTAGATAACATTACCGTTTTCCCGGGTCCCTGTCAGGGCTGCGATAAAATGCCTCAGTCCGAGCTGATCGCTTGTAGGTACGTGGCCCTCCGGCAACAACACCATCGTACAAGGATGCCGGACAGGAACGTACTACTCCGTATATCGTGGTACTTAATATTGAACAAATATTGCTCGAGTTTTATCGTTGTTGTGAAAACACGCGTTTTGTGCAGCGAGGCTGGACCATATGAGATAAGAAAGGGAATGATAAGTGAGTGATATTCATGGTGAGCTAAGCTGCCCAGTATATATACTGCACGGTACGCTCTGCCGAAGGATGATTTATTACCGATAAGTTGAGAAATGAATAGTGTTAAAAATTAATTCATTACTAGCGCGGTAGGCACCTTGCGGGGAAAGAAGTATAACCACATCTACCCTCGCTGAGTCTGACGACTGGAGTCGACCATCATTAATTCAGCTCAATTCAGGTACACTAAACAACGCTCATAATATCCTCCCTCGCTAATGCTCCCTGTGTGGAATCAGGTGTTGTCTAAATTTCTCGTCTGGTACTCACTAATACACTTCGCTGTGTATATATTTCACGCGTGAACTGTAAGGGTCGAGGAACAACTGACTTGTTCAAGGAACCTGTCATTTATTTACTTACAATTCTATCAAGTTTTCTACAAATCATAATCCTTCACACCAGGCGCTCGTCGATCCCACACTTTCCGACAGCCTGCATCCATGTTACTCTTGGTCTTGAACGGCTTGAAAGCCTGTCTCCAAGAGGGTTCACCATCAGGCGTAGATGGATTCCTGAATCTGACTTTCGAATGCTAGAGATTTTCTCATGAGCACCAGGGAAACGCTCAAGGGCGATGAACTCACAAATCCTAACGATAAGCCTATACCTGGTGCATCTGCATGATATGTCTGGAGATCCGAGCCTTTCCCCTTGATGAGCATTTCTATATTATTCGAAGCAACCTTGGCCTGTGACATCCCAGGACGCGCAGCTTTATGTGCTCCGGTATCAGCGACATCTCCGACAGCGAACACGTTCGGGTAATTGGAGTCTGCGATTTGAAGAGTCGGTTTCACTTTGATGTACTTCGTCTTTGCATCGACGGATGACGGTGACAACGCAAGTAAAGGTGCGCTGAGAGGGACGGCACCGATACAAACAATCTGGGACAGTATCAGCATCGCTGTCACCCGCGAGAACAAGCAAAACCAACCGCTAGCTCCGTCTTCACCTCCGTTCCGTCAGCCAGAACTATAGCGAACTCTGAGCCATCGTTGGGAAACCCTTCTTCTGGTATCGTCACTCGTTGACCAAGTACCGTCTCAATACCCGCGGCTTTGAATTTCTCCATCACGATCTCGTGCAATTTAGGATGGAACCGGCTCATTAAATTGGGCCGAGAATGTATGACCGTGACCTTCTTCGACGGAGCATGATCCTTAATATCCAGAGCAGTTTCTGCAAACGAAACTGTCAATGAACAGGTGCTAAAGACTAGAGACATGCCATACTCACGGATACCATACGCCCCCCCTCCAATGACTGTAATATGCGACGCTTTGGCTATACTTTCCTGGAGATCTCGAAAGCGCTTCGTCTCCACGACCTTCTGGCTCGATACAAGGCGCCCAGGCTTGCCGGTTCCTGTAGCAAGTACCAAATATTCGTA
This sequence comes from Armillaria fuscipes, assembly GCA_001679825.1. Lineage (NCBI taxonomy): Eukaryota > Fungi > Basidiomycota > Agaricomycetes > Agaricales > Physalacriaceae > Armillaria > Armillaria fuscipes. Next base: position 10,132 of record LWUH01001692.1, read on the forward strand.
AGATACAGATTGTCCATTATCCAGCACGACTTGGCCAGGGAGAATCTTCTCTGCGATGGCATGTATCACAGAGGTAGAACCAGATGGGCTGGCATGGAAAGCATTCGTGAAAGGAATAAAGGCTCTGTTCTCAAAACCAGGGACAACGCTTACACGGGGAAAAGCAAAAAGATGCTACATCATGTCAGTTCAACGTTCTCTTTGAACCTGTAGATAAGAGACGAACCTGAAAGTGAGAATTTTTCTCTATGAGCACAATGTTGTGCGTTCGATAAAGGGAGGGAGCGAGGAGATCGACCACAGATCCACCTACAACCGATGAGAAATGGAAAAGCGTAAAAGCAAAAAACACAACTTACCAACATAACTGCCTCCAATAACTACGATATTGGGCTTGGGAGCGGTAGTTTCCTCTGTTGGCACAGAAGATCGTTGCAAGCGTCGAAGCATTTTCAAGTACGCGAGTCGATTAAGGGTTAGTCCACAATTATAGCCGGACATAAATCGTTTTATATGATCGGATCGGACCGCACCCGCAGTCACGCACACGTCTCCCGTCGGCAGCGCAGTACGACTTGTGGTGAACGTGTCATGATCATGGTACAAAAATAGTCTGTTGTTCTAGCCGAAAGCGATAAGCACTACACTTGCAAAACGTAGGGGTCTTTTTGATACTTCTTTCTCTTCAT
>LWUH01001700.1:0-23846 GCA_001679825.1 Armillaria fuscipes
AAAATCCACTCTCGCCGACTTATTCCATGATGTTGTATAAGGAGTAATGTTAGGGAAATAATCTGAAGGAGATGGTAGGTGGCAGTGTAGCAACTTGCCTTTATTTGTTTCGGTTTCTCTTCGACTGCAGTCGACCTTGAACCTGGTTCAAAATCAAAAATTGGAGGGTACGAGTTAGACGTGTATACCGTCCCTTTTGCTCACTGAAATTTAGATGTCCACCACGGCTGTAAAGCTCGTTGTAGAGGCTGTCACCAAATACACCAAGGCGACTTCATTAAAGCGTTTCGGTCTTGTACCGACCCCAAAAAAAGGCCTCCCAAAAGACGAGCGGACGAGGTTGCCCATTCCACCTACGAACATCATAACGAGGCAATTCGCGCCAAGCCGTTTCGAGGATCACTACTATAACACGCTGCAAGACGATGTCATGTACATGACCTATGTCCACGAACGCGGTCCTCGCCCACCACCTCGACAGATCCGACTAAAATTCGATCCGGAGGATCCCTATTCCAAATACCGAAAGAATCCCCCGGTGGGTGGATCACATCTGGGACGACAACCGCCGCCGCCCTCATCACCTGAAAATGTGACAAAGTTGGAAAAGATTCAGATACACACCATGATAAAGCAGGCGGTGATGAGCAAGAGCGAGGTTCTTGGGGTGGTGATGGCGCTCCGGGCACTCTCTGGAGAGACGGAGAATGGCGGTGGAGGGAAACATACCGTAGAGGGCGTGCAAATCGTGAAGGGAAAGAAACAGGTGGGCGGCTGGCTGAGGCCCGGGATCCCGATTGGTGCAAAGGTCACGATGAAGGGCCAAAACATGTACGATTTCATCGGCACCCTTGTCGAGTTTGTTCTACCCCGTCTTCGAGAGTTCGACGGTGTCGCCCTCCCCGTCGCCGGATCCAATGTTAACAAACCCAACTCAGTCTCCGGCGTCGTGTCGATGGGTTTACCGCCTGAGGCTATGGGCTTTTTCCCTCAAATCGAAGTGAACCAGGAAGCCTATCCCAGGCAATACGGAATGCACATTCATTTTATCACCAACGCGGAGGGACTTGGGGCGCAGGACCGTGCGCGGGCACTGGTATCGGGATTCCAGATACCATTTGTTCGTACTATCCGACAATAAGGGAAGCTAGCTGGTAAGTGCCTAGTTGGTTTTTAACATCTCGCCCACGATTCACATCTTCCGCAGTATTAGACTATCTAATAATATTATCTATACCATATGCAATGAGAGTGTTCAGTAAAAATGCTAATGAGAGGTTGGTTAAGTACGATGCAGATACCCAAACAAAGAACGAAAAACATGCAACAATCGAGCAGAGGGACGGGGGAAAGGGAGTGTTATACAAATATACTTCAAAGCTGACTTCCAGAGCCGCTGTCTGTCTGCCACAGGATCTCATTCAGTCTCATTCGATCTCGGGCTGGCTTCTTGGTACTCGGATGCGGCACACCAAACCTCGCAGTGGCGGGCCCACTTCCTAATCCCTGCCCGTATACAGTTGCTGAGGTTTCAGATGCCGTCCTCCTCGTCTTCTTCGGAGCGACGCTCCTTGGAGACTCGTACCCAGTACTTTTTGCCACAGGCTTAAGCCCGGGCTTCAGAACAGGGACGATCTCCCTCGCCAATTCCCGAACAAGTACGGCACCATCACCGCCGCTTTGACTGAGGTTCTTAACGATACCCAGCAGCCCATATCTTTCGACGAGTACGGCACGATTAGGGTGAACTTCACAGACTGTTCGCAAAATGCGAAGCAAGTTCAGCCGCACGACAGCTTTTGAATTGTGTGCCAGACGGTCGATGATCCGCTTGAAGAAGGCGGACGACTTGGTCATGGCGATAGTAATGGGAGTAGAGAGTCGTGCCATCTTTAAGAAGGGATCAAGGAGATTCTCGAACGAGTTTGCTTTTGCCGAAACAAAGCATTGGAGTAAGGAGTTTATGGACTCCGGTTTCATGAGCTCATCTTCAACTCGTGCAGTCTCATCTTGTAACCTGTCGCAATGTGAAGTGAGATCGATAAGAATTGAGGACGAATATGCCTTACCAAGATAAGATAGATTCCAAGGCGCTAACTTGGAAGTAAGGATCTTCGAGTAGCTTCAAGTACATCGTAAGTCCATCATGCTGCCACAAATACGTCCGACAGCTCTTCCCCGCACTCGCCAGATCGCATAAAATAGGTAAAGCAAACTGCTTCAATGGCGAACTCGTCTCTATGACTCGTTTGAGACAAGGGATAATTCCAGCTTGTGCGGCTTCCTCTTGACGTGATTTGTTGAGGCGGCAGAGGTTGAAGCAGGTCTGGAAGATATGATTGGACATTTCCTGCTTTCAAAGTAAATAAATGTCATCATAGTAATAGCAAGAACACATACCGTACTATGAGGACCTGACGATTGTTCATCCAGAATGCGAACTAGAATCTCAATTGCGTTGGCGTTCTGTAAGACGTCCAGAAGCGTAGAATTCATCGAAAGATGTTTCACAGCCTTTAACATCAATACGAGACATTCTGGCTCCAGTAGTTCACATGCGCGTAGAAGTCCTGTTGGTCAAATGTTTGTAAGAGTTCGAGTTTCTCAGATACTAAAAAACTTACGGCGTATGACCTTCCTAGTGCCCAATGCATTGCGAACGTGAATGTCTGATTGTGAAACTTGTGAAAATACTAATAGTATCTGTATGATCTTCATCTTCATATCAGTCGAAGGCGTCCCCCGATTCGCCATTACGTTGAGGAGCGCCGATGACAGAGGGTCAAGAAGTCCTTCTCGAATGAACATTCGACAGAAGTCATTCTTCGTTGTGGGACTCTGAAGCTCAAACACGCTTCCGATTCCATTAAGAGCGTGCACGACGAGTTCGGTTTGCTCCGCGTAATCTTCATCGAGCAGTTCGACGAGCACCTTCAAACCTCGACACCTGAATGAGATTATAAGCTTAATTGACGGTCTCAGCGTCATCGACTTACGAGATGAACATCTGCAGGGTCAGAACCGAAGTATGACACAGAAGTCGTATGAAATTGGAGGCCTCCAGCCGACACTCAGATGGGTACCTCTTGGAAGTAAAACCTGTTAAATATGAGTTTTTCGACGAAAATAATAGACGTGTTCTATACCCATTATGACTGGTATCCCACTAGAACAACTTGAACAAGTAATACACCGAAACCAGCGAGTGCACTCACCCGATTAGGCAGAAACTCTCGAGGAAGCCCAGATCTGCAGTAACGAGCTAAAAAGGTAATAAACACCTTGCGGGCAGCCAGAGTGGGTGCGTGACTTACTAGATTGACGATCTGCAGCAACTTGATGTTGACGTCTCTCGAGCACTTGCCCTCAAGGACCTCCAGAATAGCAAGCATTCCGTGGGATGACACCAGCTGGATTTGCATCTCTGGAGTATCAGCCATTATTCCAAGCTGCAACAGTATCATTATCAGTATAATCGTAGTAACCAGTAACTTCTCGTAACAAACCAACTGATCGCATGCATCCCGCAATTGGAAGTCAGCTGCGGAAGGCGTGAGTTCATCGATAAGCTGATTGACTTGGGTGCACAATCGAGCATATTTGTCCCTCTGCAGGTTCGCTTCCAAGTCATCCTCTGCAAAACCTTCATCGATCTCAGAGAATGGATCTTCTTCATCTGAAGTCTCATCTCCCAACTATACAACAACTGAGTCGTACGATAAACGGCACGCGGTAAAGTACGAACCCACGACTTATTCGATAGTCTTGTATTAAGCTGCAACGTCTGCAAAGGTTGTCCTGGAGCTGTGGCTCGGTCGCTCAGTCCAAAGAACTCGCAATGATTCACGAATTACTCACTGTTTCCATTTGGCTTGCCAAAAACATCTTCATAATCTTCATCGTCCCCTTCGGCATATTTATCAAATTCTGACGTGCTCTGAGCCCGTCTTGCCTCCGCGCGACCAAATGACCCCCCACTGCTACCAATTGTCCCAACAAACGACGACGAACGTGAATGAGAACTTCGCATAGTACCAGAAGGCGGTCCTGGAAGAGGAGCAGAGGGAAACCTAATCGGGCTGAGGGAAGGACGCGAGTGTCTTCTGGCTAATTCTGGTGCAGACTTTGGTGGCGCAGGGACGAGATTGGATAACGCAAAGGTCTTGATGTCGTCTGGGTGAAATAGACCTTTACGAACAGAGTTCTTCATCTGTGAAATCGAAGCCGCTTGTTATCAACAGCCTTTCTGGAGAGAATAGATAAATCACCTTGAAGTTGGCGACCTTATTCTCTAATTCATTCTCGTCTGCCAGATCAGAATAATCTTCTACTATAGGTTTCATTTCCGAGGCTTTCGCCAACGGTACGACGTTAGTCCCAGGACTTCGATTAGGCCGAATAGTCTGAGCATTGTCATCCGTCTCAGTTTTATCATCATCGGGCGGGGTCCGCTCCAGGGCTAAGTAGTAATTATAAACATGTAAACTGCGAAAGACTTGCTGTAGCGAACCTTGCAACTTGGTGAACGAAATCTCTTCCAAGAAATCATCATCCCAGTTGTCAGTCTGTATTTCTGGTGACTGCAGAGCAAACGCCAAGGGTTGAATCTTTTCCACTAAGCCTATTCCATTGGCTTTAGGAGCAGATCCTAGTTTCCATGCCGATGGTGCCGGCGCTGATGGACCCAAGACAGCAGACGTAGACGTGGGTAAAGATGGCTTAAATGAATGGTCGGTAGGAGAGCGACCGGGCGAAGGTGGACGTGATCGTGGTCCACGGTGAGGGTGTTTGGTGGGTCGTGAGGGTGCTGTGTTGAAATAGCCGCTTGTTAGCCATTAATACTGGAGGGTAGTCTGCACACGAACATTTCAAAGCCTCATTCCACTCCTGCACCTTAAGAACGGCTTCATCATAGTTGTAGTTACTTAATGGTCTTCGATCTGTCGCCCTCGTCGCCGTCTCCCCGTTTGACAGTTGTTTCCGCGTCGAGACCATCCACGGATGCTTAAGAAGCTTCTTGGCCGATACTCGCAAATTGCAGTCCTTCTGGAAGCAGTGATATAGAAAGTCTTTGACAATGGGAGACGCGCCCTCTGGTATCGGAGGGCAATCGTCTTGGACGATGCGAAATAATGCGGGCATTGGCTCAAGTGTGTAATACGGTGGGTTCCCTTCCAGGAGCTCGATAACGAGACAGCCGACAGACCATATATCCGACGCTGTTGTTGCGCCAGACTGCTCGATTACCTCCGGCGCCACTGTTCAAGTCAGATTGAATTCATGCAAGATGCACATGGCACGCACTCCAATAAGGACTCCCAACGACGGCATCATCCAAGGCGCCATTAGCAGTCGTACTCGCTACCCCAAAGTCCGCAAGCTTGACGGTTCCATCTTTGTTCGTGAGGATGTTGGCGCCCTTGATATCTCTGTGTATGACGCCCTGGTCGTGGAGATAGACCAGGCCTTCTAATACTTGGGAGATGTACACAGATACCAGGTTCTCGGGGAACTTTCCAAACCGCTTGGAGATATTGTGGAGAGAACCGTTCTCGCAAAACCTATATCTACGATGAGAAGAATACCAGAAAGACAGATCAGGACGCGCACTCGAGAATGATGTACAGATACTCCCGTGTCTTGACGAAACCCTTGTACTTGACAATATTCGGATGCTGGAAGGAAGTCAGGGTACAGTGGCTGGGAGCATGTCACACGTACATTGAGGTTCTTTAAAAGGTCGATCTCGGACTAAGTACAAGGGCAATTGTCAAAGCAATCGAAGGATAGAATAGACATCGAACGCACCATAATTTCTCCCAGTTCACTCTTGGGTATATTGCTCAATTGGATCTCCTTGACAGCAACGGTCTCCCCAGTGGCCCAGTTAAGTGCACCTTTCACAACGGCTGAGCGGGATCTCCGAGGAAGAATCAACACGTACGATAGACTTGACCAAATGCACCCTTGCCCAACGAATCTCCCAGTTGCTACAGCTTGACGATGAGAACGACGACAAGAACATCGGGGTAGAACTCACATAATCATGAAGAGATTTTGAGCTGCCAGTCGACTTTGAAGGCGTCGCCATATCCGTAATAGATGTCGTCAAAGCTCCTTCGTCCTCAGCGGCCAGGAAGGGTATAAAAGTCGTCTTTCACGACGGAAGAAAGAGAAAAGGAGGAGGAACGCGCTTCCTGAGAGAGTGTCGCGTCCAGCACTGACCAATTCCCAGTCAAGAAAGCTCCGGTACCGTGACCTAACGTCACCTATAATAGCTTTTTTGCTGCGCGCACTAGCGCCACTGCACCTCAAATCGCTATATTTGTCGGGAGTTTGGGCTCAGCGGTAACAAGGAACGCGAAATGGCGGGTTCAAATTTGTGAGCACCAATTTTATTAATGAGGTAAATATGAAACAGTGGAGAAATAGTGGCCTAGACAATGTAAGATGAAAGCGGTAGCTATAAATTCCATCCTCAACGATGTTTAATGGAAATAACAAAAGGATTCACCGAACTAATCATATGCGAATAAAGTTTAGTTCGCGGAAAACATAAATTTGTAGAATGGCGATGAATGAGAGCTGGGCCTTCCAAATTTGAGAATGTTCAGCACATTTTGAAATCATCTGTTATTTCGGGAGACTCAGGGTTGCTATGACAATAATGAAATGGTACAGAGGACCATCGAACGATTTGAGTAGCCGGACTTGAGCCACAGGAGGCCAAACCACACCGCAAGAATTCGCTGCATGGGATCTTGCATATTAGTGAGGCGAAGTGGTTGCGAGATCAACCTCTATTAGTCCATCGCGAGGTGTTTCTGTTACATTTCGATGAAGTGGATCAAATGCGAGCGGCTTATCAATGTTGTCGATTGATGCTGAGGTGTCAAAAAATATAGCCGTGTTCCAGATCAATGTATCCAACACCGCGACTACAAAGCAATTCCATGGAGTCGGTGTAGGATGGTGTATTTGGCAAGAGGAAAATCAAAGATGTCGTTCTTTGTCAACAGCGACTTGACGCCTCCACCAACGATGTGCAAGGACGTTGGTAACTAGGTAGAGGCAGTGACATTCAGTGTCAATTTCCAAGAAGCAGGAGTTCAACATAGTGGTGGTGATGATACCGCTGTAGAACTTCAGGCTCCCGAATGTGACCACAGTCAAAAGGCCCGATGCTTTGAGGATCTTGAAGCGTACTTGGTATTCCTTGACATGCGAGTATGTTATCAAAAAAAACTGGCAGTGGAGCATGCATCCCATCGTAGGTGAGTCGTGTGCTTATTGAATACGTATCTCAGCCAAGCATTGTGTTATAACATAACAGTTCCATTGGACTCGAGATGGGACCAGTCACAGCTTTCCTGACGTAGCGGTCCAAGTAGATCTGAGGTGAACGTGAGGTCTACATAGAGTTTTCCATCAAGATCAACCGAGCTACGCGAATTCGACGCTTCTGCGTCAAGGACATCCTAGCAATCATGTAGAATGAGCGCAATGAATATAGTGGAGGGGAAAATGTCAACTTAATAAGGTGCTCGGAAAATTGGCAGTTCGCCGTGCGATGGCAAGGCGCTAGGCGCGCGTGCAAGGATTATTCTAGTCAGCACCTCTTGAGCTCAATCTGAAGATCAACGCAAGCTCAACGTCTAAGGGAATAGTGGCGGCCCGGCTCTCCAATCCGTCCGGTATTGGTAAGTGCACTGCCACTCGGTAGTAACACCTGAACGTTCACGAGAAACAGTCTTTTACTTTGGGCCCTTTGTAGCGTGTCCTGTGTCCTTTCTAAACCTCGGAACGTTGATATCGGCTGCAAGGTGAGGTAATATCTCTTTCATGGAAATGTATCGAGGTTGTATCGTATAGCGTTAAATACACCTCCCAGACGCACAAAAAAATCCCTAGGGACTGAACGGTCTCAAATACGACCAACCAATTGACCCTCGAGAATCTGATAGGAACCTTCGTGGAATATCTTATATCCGATTCGGATGTATTGTCATATCAGGTCAGCCTTGGAGGTGTTTTTTCCCTAGTAGGCCATGTGTGTTACTCATCGAAGCGGCCGTCCCTCCCCGGCAAATCTATCGCTTTGATTGTCTCCTTCTGCGGGAGACTGCTCTATATCTTTCGAGTCTATCCATGAAATATTACTCAAGTATCCTCAGGGGGACAATGGCATTTACCTTTCTGATTCTGGCTCTTATCTGCGGCACGAAGGCGCACCACCATTCTGAGTCCCCTAATGACTACTTGTCGGTCACTGGCCAGCCAAACAAATGCGTTTCCCAAAGCCTTGAAGGAGAAGATATACCGTACTGGTACCCTGATCAAGATATACTCGATTACCATGGCATCGAACCCCCTCCACTTGAAATCGAGCCGCTTATCATTTCAGGGCCCAGCAGTAACCGTGTCGACTTAGTTTTTTTCTCAGATGGGTGTGAGTGCTATGCATTTATTTTTTGATTTTCTATTCATTAGGAAGCACCCCATAGATCTTCTCGAGGAGCGCGAAAAATTCATCGTGGATGCTTTGCGATTGGCAGAAGACGTTTCCAAGAATCAAACTTTCAATACGGTTCAACCAATACTCAATTTTTGGGCTGCATTTACTCCCAGTCAAGAGGTGAGTGCTCATGTAAAGGTTCATACGTGTCTTAATCATACATCCCAGAGTGGCGTGGGTGTAGGTGGAAAACCTAAGAAGTTGTTTAAATCATCATCTCTCATGACTGAGGCTGATCAATGATCAGTACTACGTATGGCCTCTATCGCCCTGGAACCGAACTTCGTGGGGTCTACTATTCAAAACCAGAAGTGGCGGGAGCTGCGTGCGCCTCCATGGGAAACCAATGTGATTTCCCCATTTTGCTCGGTAAGGAACACATCTTTCCATGTCAGAGAACCTTTAACCGATTTCAGTTTCAAGGCAATGATCCATTGTATGGGGGTGAGAAACTGATAGCTGACCTGGCTTTCTAAATATAACATATCTTCGATAGGTCTTGGTGGCAGATACACGTCAGTTACGAAGTAACCATATATATACAAGAAAGCTTACCGTCTCGTACAGCGTAATCACATCATCAATAGTCAACGGACCCTCGATTCTGCGCCACGAACTTGGTCACTCCATCATCCCTGTAGGAGAGGAGTATGATGGAGGCGAAGTTTACCGCGGCGTTGACGCATACCACGATTTGAGCGAACCCGTTCCGTGGGCCCATTGGCTTACAGACCCACTAGAGGATGGCCAATCTCCACGTGTTGAACGGTCCGTTATGCCTCTTCAGAACTACGCCTGGTCTATGCTCAACACATCAAAGCCCTGGACAACAGAATTCGTTTCATCCGGAACATTTTCCCGCCACCTTGTCCGATTTTCGCTCTCGGGCCTTTTGGAGAGCTCCGACCTCACAGTAGAATTGGATGGTGTTGACCTCGGCTGGGTTCCCAAAGAAGGGTTGGGCGTAGATCGATGGCATTATGATGTCTATCGAGACAATGCCTTGGCTGGTGGTACGCACGAGGTCAAGTTCACACTCCTCAATGTGGATAGAGAAGGTATGGCACAGTTGTGCAACATAGAGATCTTGGAATTCGGTGATGAGAATGAGTGTGTTGGCTACTTTCATACCAACAAAGACGTTTCTCACGTTCACGACAGGTTCATCGCGACACCGAATTACTATAGTGTTTTCCCAACGTCGGTTCCCTGTGATTATCCTCAAAGAGCCAGGACTGATGACTTGCCGTTCCTACAGTTACTCCGTCGCTAACAAGACGTCCTATCGCCCTACCAACGAGGATTGTCTCATGAGACTCGTCACAACTTCGAACTTCTGCAAAGTCTGCCTGGAAGGCCTCTGGCACGCCCTGCTTTCCAAGGTCAGCCTAATTGATAGCGTGTCTGAGGGCTGTTCTGGGAAAGTCAAGACACTCAATGTCGAGCTAATTCCATTAGCCCAGTTCAGACAAGTGCCAATCGAGCCAACTGAGAGCTATACGATTACTTGGTCTAGGGATGGCGAGATCATCGAAGAATTCACCAACAAAACAACTCTTATCGTGAATGAGAACAGTGGCTCGACGTACACAGTGGCCGCGAAGTATGTTACCACGGAAGTGTTGGTGGATAAGGAAGGCCATCTGGTTGACAGCATGGAATACACGGTTACTGGCGCTTGTGAACAATAGTCTCATCCTAAAGCCGCCCTAAGATTCTTTGGGATTTGATGTATGGCTTGCGACAATGAGAGTGTATGATTTCCAAATGAATTGCATGATGGGGTAATACTGTGCTGTAGGGTATTCCGATAAAACCAACTGGTAAGAGAGTAAACTGTCCACATAGTAAGCGCGCTAGAAACGTATGGTAAGGCCGAAAGCGAATATGAATACACAAGGATAAAAGCACAAAAAGTGGTGGAGGGTGGGTGAATGCGCTGACATGTACCGTTGAACGACAGTGGTCTCCAAGGAAGGACACAGTGAAGTATGATTATGTGATAATCGATAGCAAGGAGGATGAGTTGAAGGCCTGAGGCAGTAAGTGATCATGAGGTGTTCACAGCAATACAGAACGAGGAGGCAAACGAAACAAACACACTAGGAAAGGAAGAGGAAAATCCATACGCGCCAAGATAAGGTATGCGAAAAGGTCACATAACAACACACTTGCAACATCCTCCTGCATCGTCTTCCTCAAGGCGAGATTCCTGGACCTCAAGCTTCGCTGCACCAGCAGAAACTGGTTGTAGTTTCGCAGTAGTACTCGGCGCGTAGTGTGAAAAGGGTACAGGTGACGCGGGAGGCAGTGTCCGAACTGGCAGAGGAGTTCGGTCGTGATTCGTAGATATTGGGGGAGGCAGTGGACGGGGCTTTGACTCCTCATCGTACGCCATATCCTGTACAGAAAGACGGTCGTTATTAGGCCGTCCGAACTCATCCATGAGGATGCTGTCAGGATCACTGTCCAATGGCGGACGATACTTTGAGTGATCATATCCAAATGTGCCCGGGGCCTGTCAAAGAACGTAAACCGAGACATGTATGGAACGTAATGTGGAAGAATACTTGCCGGTGCAACGACTCTCTCCGTTGGTCTGGGTTTAGGACTACCGTCTGCTTGTTCGTAGTGGCCGTCAAGGCCTTTCTTTCTAGCAACTACTGGTAGAACCACCTATGGTGCGGTGAATCAGTAAAGGTTGTAGTCCGACGAGTCGTAGACTTACATCGTCCCAATTGCCTTCCTGGGGAACAGGTTCCGTCCACGTAGGAATAGCATCTCTCATGTCGTCGTTCGGTGTTGGGTAATGACCTACGCTACGCCTCTTCGCCTCCTCGTCCCGTTCTTTCTTTAAAGCCTCATTCCTGGCACGTGTAGCTTTGGATATTGTCGTCCTCGACTTTGATGACGCAGAGAGAGAAGCGGGAGAAGCACCACGTTTTTGTTGCAATGTAGGTGACGCGGTTTTAGTCTGCGCGCGGTTAGGTGGAGTAAGTGAAGTCGATGCAAAAGAAGGCGGCTCGCTAGAACCCCTTGCTATTTGTGTAGGTGTCGCCAAACGAGAGTAGTCAGAAAGCTGGCGTGTAGGCGTAGGTATTCGAGATGGTTGTTGACGAGACGAGGTTCGATTGAAAGTGGGCGTAATGCTCCGCGATCCACGCGTGGGTGTAGGCCCAGGTGTTAAAGTAGACGAAACATCAGACGTGCCATTTTGATTGGAATATGGCGTGTAATAGTCAGACGAATTCCCAGCGTCCGAAGCTTCCCCATCCAAGTCAGTCAATGGGTGCTCGTCCATAACTTGAGTAACGTCCGTGACGCCATCTTCTTCCATATGAAAGCTTCCCCTCTGTTCAGTGGCGCCGACGCTGTCCGCTCTTCGTCGCCTTTGCCTGCCTTCCTGAGGGACCTCTGTCAAAGCATTTCGAGCTTCGGTTTTTGTTCTAAGAGTATGACCATAATTGGCGATTTCCAGCATCTCTTGGCGCCGGCCTACCCTTAGCTCACCCACACCACCGTTCCGTGACACTTCGCCCCGATACCAATGCTCAAATGGACGCTCTTCTGATTCCATGGATTGCCGTGGAGGGTCGTCGGATGGTATTCGAATGCTTTCTTGGGATGGGTATCCATTGAGAGAAGTCTGTGAGTTTGGCTTGAAAGGTGCCGGTTCGTTAAGAAGAATCGGGTGTTGACGACTTGTTTCGGATATAGTTGAACGCGAAGCAGCTGCCGGTTGCTCATGTACTATCCACAGGTCGGCGTCAGTCGTAGTAGAATGGGGAGAGCCGTAAAGACCGCTGCTATTCCCTGACGTGGAATGATTAGGACTTGAGGTACTGCCGGCTCTACTTCGAGTGGGCTTGGGTATGCGAGTTGGCTTGGCTTCAACATGTCGGGGAGACGTAGACCGTGACCCGTTGACCTTCCCACCAAGCCGACCTTTCTGCGAGTCAGACGAATAAGGTTGTGAATAAGTTCTTGAACGAGCCGACGAAGATTTGGCGGGGGTAACGCGTGAGGACGATGAACCACGATCCAAGGACGTGCGTGTTTGCTGTTGGAAAGGTCGAGAACGTGAGGTTGTTGCATTGGTCTGATAAGAGTTCAAAGCAGAGTTTTGCCCCCGATATCCAAATTCGCTGCCCGTCTTCGTCTTGGACACGTCCTCCGACGATGTTATAGAAATCGCTGATATGCGCCGGGCAAGTGTTCGACTCTCGTTCTCCAGCCCTAAGGCATCTCGTTAGTATTGTCTTCAAGCAATGGAGATATCTGTCGAGAAAGTCACTTTTTCGCAGCGCTGGTACTACCTCCTCGTCCCAAGACGGGCCCGGACCCGGTAGAGTTGCCGTTTGGGTAAGGGCCATAGTTCAACAAATAAAGAAAATTAGGGAAATGAAAAAGGAAAGCGAGCCAACCAAAAGCTCGGTCTCGGGACCGGAAAGCAACAGAAAGGAGGAGAGGAAAGCAAAGAATGGTGGTAGGCGGTGATGGTGGACAGAGCTTAAGATGAAGCACCGGCACATCAACGATAACTCCCAAAATAGAAATAGATAAATAGTTAATATTTTTCGACCTGCTAAATTAAGTAGGACAAGCACAGCTTCGTGTATCATTATGTCCTCAAGCGATTAGTGATCGAGTATGTACTTCAACGTCAAAAAACTGCTGGCCTTTTCGAAGTTGTCGATTTCCCAAGCAATGGCACACAAACCTTAGTATGACTGTTGGGAAGCTCTCGGTATCAAAAAGTTAGACTGTAAACATAGCAACTCATACAAACGCCTTTGATCAATTTACTCGGACCACTCCCTTTTCGACGACTTAACAGCGGACCATTAGCTAATGGTCACTAGCTATGTGCCACCATCCATAGCTCGGCGTTGACGGCCCACTCTCGTCGACAGACTTCAGCAGATGCGCCATCCGACAAGGAGAAAGACAAAAGGTTAGAGGAAAGTAAGTAATCCTCAATAGCCAAAGACCTACGATAGTCTCGTCATTTCATCAGGAAGATGATAAGTCCTGAATTCAATGCTTGATAACATTGCGGCTGGATATCATTTACGGTATGATGAAAAAAATTGAAGATAGACGAGCTACTTTCACTTCCCATTGTCCCTTTGACGCTGTAGCTCAAAACCGCTACACCCTCGTCCGCAGCGTCTTTATTGACATATTTGACTCCCCTTCAACCAAAGGTGACGTGTACCGTAGTGTGGTAGTGTGGTCAGTAAAGCGGTCCAAAAGGACAGAAGAACAACCCGTGACGTCGCACCACCGTTCGTTCATAATTTTTCATCATTTAACGGCATCCAGTCTTATATTCGGTCCGTCGTCACTCCCGGGACAGGACCTGCATGAGGCGGAAGAAATTTTTCGGCGTCTTAGCCTGTGAAGAGAAACTATAAAGTTATATATACGGGAACAACTGTATAAGTATTTTGACGCTCACTAGAACCTCCATTTCTGCTACTCCTGGTGTCAAGAACTCGATATGTAGCTTGAGAAAGTTCGCCTAATAATCCTGTAAGTTTTTGCTGGGGTCTTTAGAAGTGTCTAAAGAGTAGCAATTACTAAATAACTATCCCTTTTTCGGATCAAATCAGTATGAATCTGTGATCTGCCAGATACCCAGCCGCATACCATTAGACTACCACAACAAGCCCTTGTTGATTTTACCAGCTTCGAGACCAGACACTCCATCGCTCAGTTGCGCGTGCTTGACAAGCTCGATGGAAACGTGAGGTTCGACGGAGTTGACAGTCGGTGCAGTGGAACGGGCCGCTACGAGCATTATCAAGTAAAGGACCAACTCGCAATGCATCCTGGATGAAGTTGGAGACAGACCTAGACCTTGACGTGACTTGGGGAACTGAGAGATCGACCAGAAGCTAGAAGGCCCTTATGCCAGTTGAGGTCACGGTGAGATTATAATTAGGGAAGTTCGGAGACATTGATATGGAATATAGTTGTAAGAGAGTCTTTGGTCGATCGTGTGCTTATTAGTCGATGACAGGTCAATTATGCTTTCAACCACAACCGCCACTGCCATCGGACATCTCGGAAGAAAAACTGCACTTGACTGGTCATTTTGAATATTGAATGCCACGCAACCTTAGCCACGAACTTGCCTGCAGGTAAGAATCCCGTCCGCCACATCAATTCTTTCCGTCAAGCACGGCATCCATGATCGAGGATCCATCCATAAGCGCAGCTCTGACCTTCATATTTGCGTCCAAGAGCGTTTGTGAAGTCGTGAAGCAGTGAAGTGCTCTCTGTCCACAAGTACAAAATCAGGGACGAAATAAGTGGCATACTCAAGCAGTAACCATGGTTGGAAGTGACATCTTCGCTCTACGTATCACATCGCTCTAGAGAAAGAACGTTACACATGACATTGATGGATGAAAGAAGACATTGACTGTAGAAGCAACTACAACCGACACCTTAGTGGTGAGATATCCCTTGCGCATACTAGATTTTGTATCGGTTATCCAGTCAAGCTTGGTGGTCTTGAAATAAAATGATTGCTGACACGGAGGTATTTCGAAAGCCTTGTGATTTCTGAACAATATTTCCTGCGGTGATAGCAGTAATGTACCGTGAATACAGAAGCGCTTGCCCAATGAGGAGCTGGAATGTACATCTTGCTGAAAACTTTGATCCCAAAATGATGGAGAGGACAGTCTTAGTCAGAAAGCGATCTGGAATCCAGAGCAACCCCAGTTCTGACGGTCTTCCGCTGTTCCATGATTCGAATGGAATCCAGAGTAAGTAGAACATAAAACCAAAATAAGGTAGTTCTTCCAAGGAATGGTTCTCTTTGAACGTAGATAATACAAACTTTGAGTCGAGGCCGTTAATAGTTCCGTCTCGTAGGTGATTCCGTGAGATTTCTGGCGGTGACCAGAAAGTTCGGAAATGGCCGCCCAGCTCCAGAAGCGCCATGCGCTTCGCGCTTCGAAATATGATACAAGAAATTGTATCGGAGGTCTCGGTGCCACTCGAGTTCCTTTACTTGAACTCACTAGTGCATAATGAAGAGCAAAACAAAGTCTGACAGTACACTGTAATCCGGGGGACTTGCAACGACAGTACGAGTGTTATCACCGTTCAAGCTCGATGTGACTGGAAATTGACAGAAATGTATCATCTCCGCAAAGCGGACATGGACACACAGACAGCCTAGATTTTTTTGTTCAGCAGCTCCGCAGTTGTCGCCGAAACCCGGGGAACTATCAAGGACTGTGATGGGCACTGAATGATTAAAAGATTCAACAAACGTGAGAAGCAATAAAAGACACTATACAATTATTGACCAACATGCGGGAGCGACCAGTGATTGTATGATGCTGGTGTATCAAACATCAGTCGGTGGATGACAAGAGAGGAAGGTAATGACCAAATATGGTTGCCGGTTCGGACTTCGGATTCGGACTCCAAGGTGATCCCAGCCTCGACTTATGTTTCTAAGAGCAAAGACGAATATTTTAGGTACACCCCCGGATGTCTTTCATTCACACACACAAGTTATTCCACGATGATACTTGAAAAGGCCGCGATGGGTTCTTGGCTTCTTAACCCCCCCAACTCTCCCTCCACGGAGCTCCGACCAGTCACTGGTTACTATGCGCTATATTCCCCAGGAGCTCATTGACGAAGTCATCGGTTTTGTGCATGACGATGTGCCAACCCTAAAGACATGCGCTCTCGTTTCACATGCGTTTCTCCCTTCCAGCCGCAAGTACACATTTTCGCGAGTCACCCTAGCTCAAAGGGTCTACCGTCCCAGCAGCGCTCATCCTTTATCTGGAGGAATATCGAGTACCTGCGATAAATTCCACTCCCTTCTTCGCAGTGCACCCTACATTGCGCGCTTTGTCCTCTCACTCCGAATAATACACTTCCAAGTTGAATACGGAAGAGGTGTTCGGGGAATTTATCATGAAGGTGTGCTGCCAAGCATCCTGGATTCTCTGCAGAATCTGCAGCGCATCACTATTGGTGCCGATGATAGTAAGGTATCATGGCGTATGCTGCCCTCCGTCTTCAAGGAGGCTTTATTTCGGTCGTTTGCCCTTCCCAGCATTCAGTGCATTGACATTGATCAGTTGGAGGACATCGACCAACCACGAACTCTGATGGGACACCTTGCTGGATCACCCTCTCTGAAGCGGCTTTCACTGAATTGGATCGAATATTCACGGGCTTCCCACTCTTCCCTTGATGCAGACGCGCGGGAGCCCGTGTTACGTCCACGTCTCGAAGCATTGGAGTTGTCAGGATATGATTGTCCAGTTACCGCAATGTACCTGGCAGGTCCGAATTCTCTATTCGATACCCATCACCTTCGCACGCTTTCAGTGGGCTTTACTGGAAAAGATCTGCGGAGACAGCGTTATTTAGTTCAATCCATCATTGATCAAGCCTCGAATACTCTGGAGTGCCTGATATATCGGCAGCTTTTTGGTATGTTCTCCCTTATTGTTGCGTGGGACAAAGAATTGATGGATTTCGACGATCAGAATGGGACCCCTCATTGAGCCAAGGACCTCTTCTCAAGACAGATCACCTCAGGCGTCTACGGTCACTGTACGTCAGTGTCGATTTCGTGCCGCCCCCTGCTTTGATACCGTTGACACGCACGTTGGAGGAGTTGAAACTGCTGGTAGTTCTGCGAGGCGATCGCGTACCGCCGTGTCACGAATGGACATTATTGGATGAACACATCGGCCATCGCCACGACATGCCATCGCTTCGTAGCGTGGATTTGAAGCTGCACAGTCAATATGGACATGACTGTTATAGCTTTCTATGCACAGGTGCTCAAGGAGCTGGAACTTTGAGAGAGACACTCAAAGAGGTGGAAAGGTCGCTGCCCATTTTGCACCGCCAAGGCGTTCTGAGAGTTGAAGCAATTCGAGGTATACATTCATTATCCTCTTGAACATCCTTTCACAGCCATTTAATGACACCTTCGTATAGTGCGCCGAGTATGGAGCGGAGAGTTTAAATAGCAGAAGTCCATAGCACCCACCAATATTCGCATTGAACCATTGTAAGTCATCCCTTTATTAATTGTGTTTCAAGCTAAAAAGCCTGTCTGTAAACAGTAGATTTGTATCACTACACAACTAAAGCTCCCGGTGAATTGGATAGATGTATAGTAGAATGAAATGCCACGAAGCCTGCTCGATCTATATGCTAGTGGCCGATCGCATCGGGCCATCTAGTATGATTGTCGACATTAAGAAAGGTACCTTGTACGTTAATTGCTGTCGACGCTGCTTCGGACGTCCGACTGAATGACCTAACTGAGTCCGAGCCAGGCTGAAAACTTGCAGTACCGAGAAATACGATCCTCTCGCTGGCAGAGCAGGCTTGCTTATGAAAAGATGCTCGTATCGGTCCATTCACAGCGACAGAGCTGAGCAATGAAAGATGAAGCAGGGTGGCGTCATCAGAGTCCGACCATTCTCAGTCACGCAGGTACGAGCTGCGACTACCATCCAGCTCTTGGGTACACCGCTGCACGCCAACATCACTCACCGTGCGGAACGGCTCCTCAAGGCAAACATCCTCTTTCCAAAGTGAGCCAGGCTCCATGGAGGGACCCTTCAGAGATATAATCACGATACAAAGGGGCATTACATGAGTGACACAGCAACTTGGTTATCGACTTTGGAGTTGGATCCAAGATTGGAGAAGAGGGTGCTCATTCAAGCTATGGGAAAGCTTGGAAAGAGAGCTAGCCAAGTGCCGTTACTATTTGGCTCAGCTCAGATGGAGATCTCATGTGACGAGTGCACTGTAGTTAGATCGGGGTACGAGTAGCTGAAGGAGGGCATACGCATTTTGGGTCTACAGAGAGATAGAAGTCGACATATGTCACAGATTTCTTCCCGTCAGCAACCACTGAGCACAGTATACTAGGAAGAGCTTCACCATTCCACGCTTCTATCAATGAAACCAACAAGGAGCCCCGGAGATGACTTTAACCAGAAGATGGTCGGCGGTGCCAGGGAGACAACAAATAACAAGTCAATAGGCATCCGCCCCGACAGAGAGATCTGGCATTCGGTGAGTCAATGAGCAGTAAACGAGGTCTATGGGTTGATGAAAACACAACACGATGGGATGGAGGACAGGCTCAAAGTAATTTTGCTCTTTTCTTCTGCATCGCGACAGCGTCGAGCTGATCAATAACTGATGGTAACTGAGACGACATAGTCGAAAGTTTCATGAATTAGTCCGTCGAACAGTCGTTTGAAACAGCCCATTGGTGCATCAGAGGCTCAAGATCGAAATGGCAACTCGAAGCACCAGTCACGAGACTGGCACCAGTGAGCGTTTTGTGGCGACTTTCTTCTTTTGTCTGTCTACCGCTTGCAGCCAATGTGCAGCATCATTGCTCTGACTTCTTCATGGGAAGGAACGTAGAAAATTCCCTGGTCATAGGAACATGCAAGCAAATACCAATTTCTCGCTGTCTCTTCGTCCTCTATTCGATGCATGATGTAAAAAGAAGACTGCAGCTTCTTCAAGTTCATCTTGACTTCTTACCACCATGGCGCATCGCCTGTTACTACTTGTCTTTGCTAGCCTTCGTGTAGCAGCTTTATGGCCTATACCACAAAGCATAACAACAGGCTCTGCACATCTACGACTCTCCCCTTCATTCGATATCACGGTCTCGGGCATTGATTCTCCACCTGCTGACCTCAGTGATGCAATATCACGTACCAGACAATACCTGTACAACGATAAGCTCCAGCGTCTAGTGGTAGGGCGTGGGGAGAATGACTCGGAGGCCATTGCCAATGGCGCTACTCTCCAGAGGCTCACCCTTGTCTTCCAAGGGCGGAGAGTGTCCAGTATTTCGAAGGAAGCAGTGGCGGAACTAGGGAGCCGTGTGGAGAGCTATACTCTTACAGTCCCTGCCGATGGGTCAGACGCCACCATCACCGCGAACTCGACATTGGGCTTATTCAGAGGTCTCACGACATTCAGCCAGCTGTGGTATGACTGGGAAGATACCATCTATACTCCTGAAGCTCCGGTGGATATTGTCGATGCTCCGGCTTATGTATGGCATGAACCTTTCGCGTCTTTTCTTTTTCTGAAACATGCATCCTAGCCGTACCGTGGATTCATGCTTGACACTGCGAGAAATTTGTACGCAATCATCCCTGACACTCATTTCTGTTGACCATCTGTTCGTCAGTTTCCCTGTTTCTGACCTTAAGCGCACATTGGATGCCATGAGCTGGGTCAAGATGAGCACGTTACACTGGCATGTTACAGACAGCCAGAGCTTTCCCCTTGAGGTTGCTAAATACCCCGATCTGTCTGCCAAGGGTGCCTACTCTGCTTCGATGATTTACACTACCGCTGATATTGAGGACATTGTCGCATATGCGGCTTCTGTGTGTAACATCTCGCATAGTATACCTTCTACGCTGATCGCTACCTAGCGCGGTATCGACGTTTTAGTCGAAGTCGATACTCCAGGGCACACCGGCATCATTGCAGAAGCATATCCTGACCACGTTGCTTGTTCCGGAGCTACTCCGTGGCAGAACTACGCAAATGGTACATCCCTCAGCTTTCCTGCTGAAACCTCTTCTGATTAGATCAAGAACCCCCTGCTGGACAACTCCGCGTCGCGTCGAGTGATACAGTTAATTTCACGGCCTCCCTAGTTTCTGCGATATCATCAATGTTCCCCTCCAAATACTTTTCAACCGGCGGCGATGAAATCAATTTTAATTGTTACAACGATGACGACGTGACACAGGCAGATCTGGCAGCAAAAGGGATTACGATAACACAAGCCTTGGACTCTTTCACTGAATCCACACACGGTGTCCTGCGCACGGCTGGTAAAACACCTGTTGTATGGGAGGAGATGTTACTGGATTATAACATTACAACCCTTGGGAACGATACGATTGTAATGGTGTGGCTCTCATCCGATCATGCTGCAGCCGTAGCCGAGAAGGGACATAAGTTTGTTCATGCATCGTCCGACTACTTTTACCTTGACTGTGGTGCTGGCGAGATGCTTGCCAACACAGTGGATCAGACTAGCTGGTGTGATCCATTCAAGACATGGCAAAAGGTGACGTCTCTACTGCATCTGCAACGTACATTCCCGCTTACCTCCTTCCAGGCATACTCGTTTGACCCTACTGCCAACCTGACTCAGGAGCAAAGCCGGTTGGTGTTGGGCGGTCAGCAACTTCTTTGGACAGAGCAGTCCTCACCGGAGAATTTGGATCCGATTGTCTGGCCTCGAGCTGCAGCATCCGCGGAGGTCTTCTGGAGCGGTGGGGGACGCAATGGAAGTGAGGCGCTTCCTAGGCTTCATGACATTCGATTCCGCTTCAATCAACGTGGTGTCGCGGCAATCGCTCTGCAGCCGCTTTGGTGCGCCATAAGACCTGGCCTTTGTTCTGCTTAGGTCCTTGTTTTGGCGCTACCATTACAAAGTTAATCGCCGCATTTTCCTTTTGATCTAGAACGGGCGTTTAGCCGTTTTTCTTGTAGGTCCAACTTCAACTTATTTTCCGCCTCTGTGCACATAACACTTCAGTACTTGTAGTTGTATGATGGCGAATATCGAGAATGTCACTACCTAACACACAGTTAGCCTCGCTGAGGGTAAAGCATCCGGGTCGCCAGTGAAGGTGGCGAGCAAGTTTAGAGGCCTTCAGTGGATGGAGAACTTCAAACTCTGTCGCAGCCCTTCCTGGCCTCGATACCGGGAAGACTGTTAGTCTGTTGTGGTGTGGTCGGTTCTCTGCGTTCGGCTTCGGACTTAAGTATCCTCGCAAGGCCCGCTTGTGGTCCTCAACTTACGATCCGAACGAAGGCAGAAAAAGCCCATCTCAACTAAGCGGTTCCGAAGCGTTAGCGGCCGTTGCTGAACCATTGAATATGACCGAGGTCGGGAGGGATTTAGTGTATTGAAGAACACCGGGGAACTGATTGATCTGTCGTATACATCATGGGAAGGCTGTCCATGTCAATTTTCTTCTGTATGTACGCTGTCTCCATTGAATGCTGTTTCTTTCGCAGACCATGTCACTGGGAGAATGTTCCCAAGGGCTACTTATGATGTAGCACCCTTTGCGGCGGTATCCGGGCGCTGCATCCCTCAAACATACGACTGAAATTTTAACATGACGCGACTTCAATAGGACCTATAGTCATGCCGCTGATTGTAACAAGTCTGGAAGCAACGGGTAATTTTGAGCTGTGCCAAAATGTGTTCCTGTTTTTCCCGGAGAGCGTTAGCTCCAGTTTATACCGGCGGTCCAGGCCTGATAAGCGACCACCTTCGAGAACCGACCCCGCATCGAAGCATTCGAGGCTTCTTCGTTAATATGCACGGTGTTGATCCGGGATATGTTTCCTGCGCTTAGGCGGTGGTTAGGCCTGTCGAGCCTCGTCTGGATGCTTGCCGTACTCATCCGGCCATCTTCTGCATCAAGGGTATCTTGAGGTATATAAACAAAATTTGTCGAGCCATCTCCTCACTCACCTGTAGTTTTATTCGCCCAGCACCTCTACTTGGGTCTCTACACTCCTCAGTTATCCTTAATTAACTTTAACGTTAAACCCGTCTTATCATGTATTACACATATTTGGCTCGCCGAAAGGTTTGTTTCCGACGTTTCGTGAGCATTACGTTTGTCCTGATGGTCTTTGTTCCAGTCCCTCGCTATCTGGATCGGCATGCAGACTAGCCTTGCCAGTTTTGTATACTATCGCTATCGGGGAACAAAAAGGTTTGTTTCTACGCCCTCCGCTAGCATTTCGGGTTCACTAAAGTCTTCCTTACAGTCTAACCACTTCTTCCCTATCATCAAGATTGGAGCAGCTAAAATCTGTACCCATGACGCACTGATTGTGTGTCAACATCTAAATGGATGTTTTAATCCTCATTACTTCCGCTCCAGGAGATCAGTATGACTCGGGAGGCATTGCAAGAATATCTATCTTATTTTATTGTACTTACAATGGTGTATACACGTCTAAATACGTTCTGAATAGCGGATCAGAAATCATAACGAAACTCACGAAAAGCTGCCGGAAGTCCTATAATAAGAAGTATTGAATTCACTCTTCGACGTATACTATCCCCATCTCATTCTGTAGCTCTTTCATTATGGTATCCAAGCGACGAAAAGCGGTTCTACTCTCAGGCTCAAATGTTCGAAATACCGATATATCTGGGCAGACTCCTAGCTAAATATCCTACCGCAGGTACAACTCTGGAGGCCCTCATCGATGCTCAGAACACCCCAGCCCTTCTGAACATGGAAATATCGCTCGCCTTATCCAACTAAAAAGCGAAATATAGTCTCTCCAGCACCGTACAAACCAGCCCATTCATACGAACAGCACATCCAGCCCTCCAAAGGTTCCTCAGTCAAGACACGGACCGACTACGGCATTGGAATCGCGAGGATCGGCCTTCGAGAATAGCATGCCCTCGTTGTGCTAGTACGCTTGAAGCACGTTCTTGGAGAAGGATCCCTGGACCTTTGGATACAGAGTTGGGGTCAATGATTCCGGTGATCTACCTCCGTCCTGCGCTTCCTGGACAATCTGTTAGCGCATTGCTATCAAGAGAGCTTACGCGACATTCCAAACGGACGAGATTGCTATCTGTAGAGCCATGGTCCATCGATCAACCAAGGAGATTGACCAAGGAGAGCTGCTTGCCGTTAGAGAGATACCATTTGAGGAGAATGACGCACTGGATACATACGAGGAGCGAGTTCCCAAAGTTAAATGGGAGATCATGGTAACACGCGCGAAACCGGTTCTAGACGGGGTAGAAGTGATTTCTGAGCTCGGTCCTTTCGCTGGCTCATATGTGCACTAGTACTAATTGTCTAGTAGAACGTCATTAAGTACACAATATAGAATCAAAATGATTCGGAAACTTTGAATGAGGTGCGTCACCTCCTCTGTTCCACTTATTCAGATAAAAAGGTTTGGTGACTGCCTGCGCCATGTGCTGGACTAGAGAAAACCGTTAACGCACGAGTTTATTGTAAGACGAACAACATTCCTCTTTTATGTCCATTCTTTGCCTACGCATACAGCATGTCGAGAAGGACGTCCAAGTCATGATGTTAGATATTATATGGTATTTCACTGTCGAGTCCCATTGTTTACGATATGGAGACACTTATACTTTCTTTGCTTTGCCTTTCTGATCAGCCGTTCAGCATGTTGCTTACTGTTCTATGGCAGCTAATGCATCTTAAATATTTCATCGGTGGACCTTGTTCCGAGTCCTTTGTGA
>LWUH01001708.1:0-16640 GCA_001679825.1 Armillaria fuscipes
GTTTTGCACCACTAAAACCGAGTCACAAAGGACTCGGAACATGATGGTCTCACTCATACAGGTGAGTACAGTAACACAACTGTAAGTATTCAAGTTACTAGTATGGTATGGTCTTCTCAGGATCTCACAGTAGGGGTTTCTGGCTCTCATATTATTTCAACCCAACGAAGTTGTGTGACCCAGCTTGTCTAGTGTCTTTATGTTGTAGGTGTAAGCCTGCCTGCCCATTACATAGCTACACATACTTAATCATGATGCATATCTCACGTTCACTCTTTCTATCTATCATGGACCGAATATAAATACCACACTCTGGAGATAGGTTCTTTCTTTCTTTCTTCTCCTTTCTCTTTCCCTTCCACGTAGAAGCCTACGTGCTTTGAATTACTATTGTTGTTTCCAGTAGCTGCCGCTTTCGTGAGGTTTCCTAGTGTTACCTGTCAGCCCCAGGAGGTTAAAAATGCGACAACCAAGGTGTCGGCTGCAAGTATGTCAAAGTACAATTCAAATCAAAACATGAATGCACACCAGCTCTTCCCTTTACTCTCATCATCTCTACTGCTTCTCAGCGGAATTCTTACGATGGGAAGACGACTGTAGTGGACTGCCGGCGACATAGAGGTCCTATAAGTCGCAGTATTTCATTACAGTAAATCTAATTTTCGCCAGGCATAAACAAAATATTGCGCAAATATGGAATCAGACATGCGAAGACCCATATACTTGAAATATGACTATAAAAGTCTCGCAGGACTGGATAAGGATCAAGTACATATATTGTGCAGCGACGGTTCTGGCGCGTAAAATATTGGCTGTGGTCTCTGTTTGTTTGGCTTATATTTCCCACGGCATACTGAGATTTAATACGTCACGTTCAGTAAACACACCTTCGCTCACTACAATTCTGAAAATCAATCGGTGTATTTGATTCTGCGTTTCTCTACGGCCATTGTGAACAAAATCTGTTTTTGCTATGTCTGAAGAGACACCTGAAACAAAAGAGTGGGTACTGGAGCCCGAGACGGAGTATAGATTTGAACTCGACCCCGGTACTTCCTTCGCCGTCAAGGCAGGTCCACGCCAATTCTTTTCTCACAATTTTCTGACCGCACAAGGCATCCAGCTATCGCGTGGACACGCTGAAATATTCGGATTCGAGCTCGTAGAAGGGCAGACATACGTCTTTGGTGCAGAATGCAAAGGGGCGATATTTACCTGGCAGGGCTGTATCATTGAGATGAGTCTTTCTCTCCCCTGTAAAGAGTGCAGGTCGTTATTAACTGCTATTTTCACGTCACCGGCCATCCATCGACGGATTATGTGTCTGAAGAAACGCCTATGAACGCCTATGGGAATCTGCATGTTGCATTTGAGCAGATGCGAGTACGAGCTCTGGGTGCGTTGAACGGATCACCCCCTCCTCCAGATACAAAACCGGATGTCAATGCCGAACCACCACGAGTCCTGATCCTCGGCCCCGAAAACTCTGGCAAGACGAGTGTGTGCAAGATCCTGGTCAATTATGCAGTTCGTGCTGGCCAAGGCTGGACCCCACTTCTCGTGAACCTCGATCCGAGCGAGGGGGGCTGGTCTGCGCCTGGTGCACTGTCAGTTGCGCCTGTGAGCAGTCCCTTACCGACATCTTCTCCCGCGAATGTCCTCGGTACGGCTGCTACTTCAGCCCCGACGTCTTTGTCCTCGAACGCCCTGCTACCCCTTGCGTACTGGTATGGGCATCCGGAAGTTAGGAAGAATACCCTTTTGATGGATAGGCTCATTCGTAACCTCGGTGAAAACGTCCGTGAACGGCAGGATAATGATCCCAGAGGTACTATTTATTGACTCGTGTGAATTTTTTGGATGAAACGTCTTCTAGGAAGCGCTGCAGGCATCATTGTTGATACCCCGTCGTCCTTGGGTTCAGGCCCCGCGTCATCTACTGAGCAACGGCAAAGACTAATAAAAGCTTGTGTAGAATCTTTCCAAAGTGAGGAATATCTTCTTGTTCACTTAGGCAAGTCTAATACAAGTACAGTCAATGTTATTCTCGTCGTGGGGCATGAAAAACTCAACGTTGAAATGCAGCGCGCCTATGGATCTCAACTTACTGTTGTGAAGATTCCCAAGTCTGGCGGTGTACGATGTTCTATCTTTCGTATCTTCATCTCTACTCACCATCATCAGGTTGTCGAACTCGATCTTGCATATCGGGAACGAGTAAATAACTATCAGATGCATACATATATGTATGGCCAAGTCATACAGCCTCCCGCAGGAATATCAGCTTCCTCTGTCAGCGCCGACACTTTTACAGACATGATACTCTCTCCGTCGTCTTCGGTCATTAGTTTCGATGATCTCACTATATACCGGATCGGTGCAGGTCCTCCTCGTGCTTTTCACTTCGAATTATCCGACCCTCATCATCGTTTGTTTTTATAGCAACTATGGCCCCCTCAGACGCCCTCCCTGTAGGCGCTAAACGCGTGGTGTCAGAGACCCAGCCCGTTCTCGTAAACCCCAGCCAACCAGGCTCTGGTCTCCTGAACGCAGTGCTTGCGCTTTTATCCCCTTTCAACCCGGATGAAAACGAGCGATACGATGAAGAAATTCTCGACCTCACGGTGATGGGCTTTCTGGTTATGTACGTTCTAGCCTCCGTGGTACCCGAGTGCCCCTTCGCTAATCTCCTCTCTCCAGAACAAAGCTGGACATTTCACAACGTAAAATGACTATCCTTGCCCCGAATCAGGGGTCCGTTTCGGGAAAAACTGCTATCGTTGGTTCCTACGAATGGCAGGATCAGTAGTCGGCAATTCGTCAACCTGTCCTTGATCGGTGCTGTCTTTGCGCTACCAATCAAAATCTAGATGATAATCCGAATGACGAAAACTAAGGTGCTCACTGTTTATTCGAACCTCTCAAATTTTGTTCAGGTTTAAATGTCGCTCAAGACAGACAACTGCAGACTTGTTTCTGATGTGCTATCTGTTGCTTCCCCGAAATCTTACCCATCATCGAAATTCTCTAATCACCGGGACTGTGATGATGGAAGAAGTTCTTGAACTCGGAGCTTTTTGATCACTGTTGGAGAGATCAGTTTTCATTTCGCAAAAAAACCATACTTGATGGATACATAGCCCCACAAACACTCAGCTGCGCACCGATTGGACGGCGCTGAAGCATTTTACCGATCTCGGGTTCGGGTGCCTTAGTCGGGCGTATTTCTGCTGAACCCGAACGTGATTGGCTACTAACTCTCACGGTACAACAGAGCTACTGTTGCTGAGTTTCGACGCG
Organism: Armillaria fuscipes; assembly: GCA_001679825.1. NCBI lineage: Eukaryota > Fungi > Basidiomycota > Agaricomycetes > Agaricales > Physalacriaceae > Armillaria > Armillaria fuscipes. Next base: position 3,301 of record LWUH01001708.1, read on the forward strand.
GCGTCTTAATGTCTGGCACCTGCCCTCCGTATCATGCCATATACCTTGTCCGCTGTTCCTGACAGCGCGTGATGCAGATGATATTGAAGGAGTTGCCCTGACTGGAACGTTCCCGATAGCATTGAGAGTGATACTTTTGACTTCCGTCATTAGGTTCCATTGTGCTTATCACGTTCCATCAATAGATGATATCGATGGTCCTGGGATGACATGTCGTTTACCGGCAGCCTTCTCAGCGAAACCCCCAAGTAGCAACAGGTCTCAGACTCCGAGTTTTTGATATATCAGTCTGGCGAAACAGCAGAACAGAATATGCGCACGTCTCTGAATTTTTGTCACCAGTGACGGCACGCTCGGTGTCATTGATAGTTTTACTCTCAGAGAGTCATGGCGACTCATTTAAGATGAACCTTGATATGACTATGCTTCATCCCATGATGAAGTCACAGGCAAAGTTGTTGCTTGGTCCAAGATGCACAGGCTATGTGATGTATCAAATGCGAATAGCCATCGGGAACCTGATAGGGGAAGGGAAAAATGCTGTGAAGAGACTCTAAGGCTCGGAGAGAAGTTTTAATCTCAGGTCTGTTCCGGTCTGCATGATTCTATCAGTTTCATCCAGGACGAGTTATTGCCAGCGAAACTTCGAATTCATTGAGGACCATGCGTATCGTCATATAGGAAAAAACAGAACGAACATCCTTGACGACCTGCATCAAGTAAAGCCTTAAAATTTAGCTGGATCGCCTGAACAACACAAAAGGCATTATCGTACTACTGAAGATCGAACGATGGCAAGCTCCGGTTTTCCGCCGTCTACGAAGCCTTATTCCAGGAATGTGAGAGTATCGAGGCGCTGGAAACATTACGCGCCTTCGTTCCCTCCAAATCATGGCGTCAAGAAGGTGATACAGTCGCCATATATAACTGTATACATTCCGTGTCCTCATCGGGCAGGCATTGAGAAATCGAAAGATCACGATTGCGTAATGTGGGAACCCGAATTCAGGGCTCATCAGCGTGGGTGACAGATGATTTACAAACCCTTTTAGGTCTCCACCTCTTTTTTTATCTTCCCCTCAAGGAACCGTTTATAAAGAAATGTTCTTTCTCGCATCACACGCGCTACCATCTTCCTTCCCCCCACTATCTCCTACATGGATACTGCTAGTGAGCAATGGGAAAAGCGCGCCCATCTAGGTTTGAACGAATATGAGGCCGATGTCGCTGCCCAGTTCGCCTCTGCGTCAGACAGTTTGGATTCCAAGGAAGCTGCGAGGCTGAGGTATGTTCAGTTATTGAAGATGTTCCATCTTGTTGACTTCATTTGAGGTGGAAGATTGACAAGCATATTTTGCCTTTAATGTGTCGTGAGTACGACGTGACAACTCTGGACGCCAATGGCTGATATTCATCGCAGTCCTGTATCTGTGCGCTTTCACTCACTGGCAGTACTGGTAACTAGGGACTGATGTTGCCAAAAGGATGACATTCGCTGACAAGACAACACTTGGCCAATCATCTATTCTCGGCATTTTGTACGTTACCTAGTCTCGTTAATCCTGGAATAAGGCTCAAAACAGTTCAGAACGGGTGCCCATCTAAATCAGACCCAGTTTAACTGGCTAGGGTCCGTATTTTATCTCAGCTACCTCGTCTTCGAAGTGCATCTGTGCTCTCTTTTCAGTCGCACGACCTCGATGCTCATTCCCCCCTAGTACCCTCAAAGTCTGGCGCTGCAGCGATTCCCTGTCGGAAAATGGATGAGGTAACGCGAAGGCCTTATGACCGTCTCCTTTGCGTCTTCTGACTTACGACAGTATAAACATCTTCATCTGGGCCATCGCCCTCACCTGCCACGCTGCATGCTCGTCGTTCGGTGCCCTATTTGCTGTGCGGTTCATCCTTGGGGTATGCGAAGGTGCGATCACTCCAGGGTTCATGATCGTACGTCGTAATCCTCTTCCCGACTCCAAAAAAGTACCGAAATTGAGCCGGCTAGGTTACCTCCATGTTTTACACGCGGGAAGAACAGACACAACGCACTGGTTATTGGTGTAAGTATCGATCGGGTTTTGCCAGCGTGCGACAGCTTTTCTCATTTCCGTTTCTAAACTCAGTCCTTATGAATGGCTTCGCCATCATCTTCTTGGGTTTCGTCGCCTTCGGAGTTTTGCACACTAGGGTCAGTATCGTGGATTTATTAGCACCCCCTTTCTGATCCTTCACATTTACATCCTTTAGACGGGCACCTTCATGCCATGGCAATGGTTAGTGGAAACGCCGCCCGGTCTTGCTCGTTAGGCACGCTAACGATCATCGCAGGTTAATGATCATTACCGGCCTGATTACACTTTTATCGTCTGTGATCTTCTGGTGAGCGGCATTGTTAGGTACGGACTCGGGACCGCAGCTCAATTATTCGTCAGGTTCTTCTTCCCGGATTCTCCGATGACTGCACGTTTTCTTACCCCGGATGAACGGGTTAAAGTCGTACAAAGGATCAAGGTCAATCAGACCGGTGTAGAAAATAAGACATGGAAGCATGATCAGTGCGTTGTTCTTTGCCATCATCACAGCTCCATATGCTCAATTTAGCGGACTTAGATTCGTGGAGACACTGAAAGATCCGAAAATATGGATCATGGTGCTGTTCGCTGCCATTGGGTGCGCACACTCTTCTACTCTTCTATGTCAACACATGCTGATCTAATTTTGTTTTCCGACCAGGAATATCGTGAATTCTGTGGGTCATCTATTACACGCTGCGAGCTCGAAGGAACTAATCCACATGCATCGTGCACAGCTTACGAACCAACGGCAGCTTATTGTTAGCCAGTTTGGCTTTAGCACTATCCAGACCACTTTGATCGGCTGCGTAGACGGTGTAGTAGAAAGTGGGTCATGCACTTTGCGTAGGAGCGTGCTGTGGAACTGACGCGGCCCGCAGTCCTGACGATATGGCTGGGAATTACCCTGGCTTCGTTTAAGCCCATTGGGCGTGGCTACGCTGGGGCCCTGATGTACATTATTGCGATCTTGGGGGCGTTGCTAGTAAATCTACTCCCATCCAGCAACAAGGTCGGCTTGTTATTCTCTTATTGGGTTTCAAGTAAGAGAAATTGCCTGTCATTTCAAAAGACTACTAACCTATACTTTCAGTCTTCGCCATTGCACCATTTCCTATCTTCCTCGGATGGGTAAGCGGTCTCACTTCGGGGCATACCAAACGTGAGTGATCCTTACCACCTACCAAACATATCGAATAACTGAAAGTGTGTTGATGCAGGTATCACTACCAATGCACTAGTCCTCATTGGATACTGCATCGGTAATTTTGCAGGGCCTTTCGTATGGAAAAAGAAATATCAGCCGAGGTACGACTTACCATCACCCCCCGACAAGGAAATAACCATCCGTCAGAAATCATGTTCCATGGTCACTGCTTGCGGCATGCAACCTAGCATCCGGGATCCTTCTTCTCATTCTCCGGTTTATGCTTGCCACCGAAAACAAACGACGAGACAGGAATCAGCATGATGATACTTACGACGATGTATATGTGACGCACGTAAATGCGGATGGAACTACCGAGGAAAGGAAAGTCGATAAGGTATGAGTGTCTCGTTCATTCTGTATTTGAGCTTGGCTGACATACTTGTGCCCTCAGGCTTTCCTTGATCTCACTGACATCCAGAACAAGGATTTCAGATACCTACTATAGATAACGGTATTTAAGTTTTGATTTGGATTGTACTTTGACATATTAGCAGCCGACACCTTAATAGTTGTCGCATTTTTATACCTCCTGATGACACTACCACATACTACATGAAGGCACCAAGTGAACGCTCCTTTGCAGTTAAAGATAATCAACGGCCCGGAATCGGAGGTTAAACTTGTTCTTATTTGGTTCCCCGTAACAGGCCGTAAGCAGCGGTAAATTTAGCCGATGACATCAACGAAATCGTTGCCTTGGGGTCCAACTTAATTCTTCATTTACCACCTCCACCACGTCGCCTATCTCTGCCTAAGGTTCATCTTTCCGTAGAATGCTGTTACGGCGCTGTCATGCGACCTCGAACAATCTATCTATTGCCAAGGCGGCAAGAATACCGCACCGCGTTTTGGTGAGAACCGTATCGTCTGAAGCCTCAACACAACGTCCACGAGCCCTGCATCGAGCCCGAAAGTACGCCAAATATACAGGATATTTCATTTTGTCGTCTGTCTTTGGACTTACGGCCATTGGCACTGGCATTTTCGTTCACGACGCCTTTACGTACACCGAGAAACATGCAGAACGAGTGCCGCATTCGCCTCTCGCTTTGTATCCAGAACGCGGTGGGCCCAACAACCTTCCTATCGTGAGTACTCAAGTCGATGACGAGGATGACGAGGAGCATAAGAAGCTGGCTGAGAAACCGAAGCTTGTCATTGTTGGCGGAGGATGGGGGGTGAGTTCGTCATCTGTACATGCACCTATAGTACTAGAACTTATGCAGGCAATGGGTGTCTTACAAAAATTGTACCCCGGAGACTACAATGTAACCGTCGTTTCGTCAGAGACCTTCACGACGTTCACGCCTCTTCTTCCTTGTGCGTTAGGCCCATTTTATTACGGAACTACATTTCTCACGCGTCGTGTAGCCGCTGCTGTGGGTACCGTTCAAGTGAGATCCTTAGTTGAACCCATTCGCAAGATCATTGCGCGTCTTCGAGGCCATTTTGTACAGGGCAAGGCGGTTGATTTGAGTATGTCTGAACAACTGTTGGAGGTAGAGACCTTGGGTGCTAGTGGAGAACCGTGCCGAATATACATTCCGTGCGTTTCAATGCTTTATTTTTACCTGCTTCCCTCACACTGGTCAAGTTACGATAAGCTTATCATTGCCGTCGGATCAACTTCAAGTACACATGGTGTACCCGGATTGGAGCACTGTTTCCAACTCAAAACGATTGGTGATGCGCAAAACATTCGGCGGCGCGTTATGGGTAGATTAACCAACTCATCTTCCGTCAACAAACTCATATTATGCTAGATAACTTCGAAACCGCCAGTCTGCCGACAACCTCCCCGGAAGAGCGTAAACGTCTACTCAGTTTTGTCATATGTGGGGGTGGCCCTACCGGGGTGGAAACTGCTGCGGTAATATCGTTACCTCGCGCGTTATAATAGTGCTCACCATTGAGTACAGGAAATCTATGACTTTTGTCAGGAGGACATCATGAAATTTGTACGTTACAGTCCTGACACTGCGATATCTATTCCTCATGTTACCTCTAGTTTCCCAAAATATGTCGGGAGGAAGTATCTATTCATGTAATTCAATCCAGGGAACATATTCTTAACACAGTGGGTGGTCCATTCCATTTCTTCGCCTTCACCTCCCGTTGAAAGGGTACTAGTACTCAGAAGCCATATCCAAGTATGCCGAAGCCAAATTTGCTAGAGATGGTGTAGACCTCATTACAAATGCACGGTCAGTCTGAACCAAGTCACTGCCATGAGTATATCTGATTTCTGCACTAAGGGTTGGCGCCGTAAATCCTGAATACGTTCTTTACAGCAAACGGGGACCTAATGGGGAGACGGAGCAGCACACGATACCCCACAATTTTGTGCTTTGGTCGACGGGTATAGCGATGAACCCATTCACGAAACGCGTAACGAACCTACTGCCTAACCAAGTGCACAAGAAGGCCATCGAGGTTGACGCCCATCTTAGGGTGAAAGGTGCTCCTTTGGGAACTGTGTATGCTGTTGGTGATTGTGCGACAGTAAGTCTTGAACTCTCGTCCTTTGAAAGGTCTCCAACTTGCATATTTGTAGATTGAGACGTCCATCATTAGCCACTTTATGGAGTTGGTGGATGACGCAGATCGCGACAAGAATGGGAAGATCGATTTTGAAGAGTGGGAGATCATGGGTACGCCGAACAGATTTTTTTTACGTTTAGAATATAATGCTTGTATGTATAGTGTCCAGGATAAAGCAACGCATTCCTATGGCTGAGGATCACGTTACCAAGGTACCTACGCAGGGCGGCTGGTGTGTTCTGTGGCGCTGATCGCTTCGCAGGTCAGAGAGCTGTTCGAGATGTACGACACGGATGCGGACAACAGTCTTTCGCTGAACGAAGTGGTCCGATTGCTTGAAGATATCGGAAACAAGATTACTTCTCTCCCCGCGGTACTCTTCGCTGTTTATATTGCAATATAAAACGATTCTGATTTCCTCTTTTAGACAGCGCAAGTGGCTTCTCAGCAGGGTAAATATATTGGCAAGAAGCTCCACAAGGTTGCGCGCCAGCAAGAAAAGGGGAGCTTTGATCCCGCAGCGGCTGAAGAGAAGCTGTCTGGGCCATTCCGATACACGCATTTGGGTAGCCTGGCTTATATTGGGAACGCAGCGGTCTTTGACCTGGGGAAGTACTCTTTCATGGGGGGTCTGGCGGCGATGTACGCGTGGAGAAGTATATATTGGAACGAGCAGGTTTCCGTACGTACACGGGCGCTGCTAATGATTGACTGGATCATTCGAGGTGTATGGGGACGTGACCTTTCAAAACTTTAGATACTGTACTACTTTGGGTGTCGCATGCATTCGTAATCGGAGAATGATCACAGCAGCGTGCATGACATTTATGCCAAAGAGTGTGACTTGTGAGAGTAGATTAGTGGTACAAAATAATGTATATAATTGAAGGAATGTGAGGTGATCTTGGAATTCCACCGGACAGTCTGCATTAAGACTTGCTGGAGAATCTGCGCCGCTTGAAGGCCCTAACGAAACGCATAATTGCTCGACGGAAAACTGACTTGACTGTCCATTTTCCTAAGAAATGAAATCAGAGTGTTTTACTACTCAAAGCCCTTGACAACCCACCTGTTCGACTAGACGCTAATGTCGGAGATTCTTCTGAATTCAATGACGGTGGTTCAGGTCCAAGTCCATGCAAGCCTAAAGGATCACAGCTCAGGTCACCTTCTGTAGAACTACGAGAGGCTGATGACGCTAAGCTGTACACCATTGAAAAGTTGTCGGGAATAGGTGTGTCGTCAATTGGCGGACCCTCTGGAGGCTCGAGCAGGATCAATCCATACTGTGCAAGTTGATATTCCTGAATGATTCTGAGAACCAAGAGGTCAAATGAAGCATCAAATAGTATCGGAAGATCTTTGCCTACTCTTGTAAAATCTCCAAATCGCCGCATAGCTGCGCCGGGTCGGATATCTCTAGAACGTTTGACAAGACATGTTCGATACGCAGGACGGGAACAACTGCTACATCTTCTTCAGGATTGTCAGAGCCAGAATCTTGGCCAGAAACGTTTTGCATATTTGGCTGTCGGTCTCTATCGTATCATATATGAAGTCTAATTCTGGGGCATCCTGTTTACCGTCCATAATTTGAAGAGCTCGTTCTTCGTCCACTCCAGCTCGGAGTAATCGGCCATAACGTACATCCTCTGGGAAGGTTTTGACAATCGGGCCAGAGAGCGTCATACGAGGCGAATGGGAATAGTCCCGTAGCTCGGTTCGTACACGTCCACAAACATCGTAACAAGAGGGATGGTAGCAATTGTCCCATGGCAATGCTTCTGACAGTTCGAGAGGTTCCCTTGACCAGGGATGGGCCGTTTCAGGAAGGATAGGAACGCATATCGTAGGCCGTGCATACTGGGGTTTTCGAGGGTGAGGTTTGGTGAGGCCGAGTTGGACTGGTCAAATATAGATGACATGGTACGTATTACTATCATCAACCTCACCCTCAACCTAAAAAGTGGTTTTCATTGGTTAGATTCAAGTTATAGTAAGCCTCGGAAAGACGCATGATCAAGCAGTATCCTGCGTACATCCTATCTTTAACGTCATCGAGTTTTTGCAACATGGAATCGTTACCTCCGTCGCAGTACAACTCCAGAGTTGCAGCAACGTCGGTGGAAAAAGCGAAATAATGACGCTCTGGTGGGACGATTTGGAGGTGCATGACAGTACCTTTGAGCGATATTGGTGGTCGACTAAATCAAACATCTTATACGATATCCTGAGTGGCGACGGAAGGACAAAGGACAACAGTAGCCGTGAGAAAATGATCGCAAATTCCGTTGATCATCATCTGATCCGGGCCATGGTAGTACAATTGATCTTGTACTTAATTTGCGCTTACGATGGTATGGACAACAAGGAAACAATACTCAGAGCTGACTCGAACACTCTTTCCTGCCAATTTCCACTTCAACTTCCGCTATGCCAGGCGCTTCTACTAAATGACCCTCTTTACTACTTTGTGCCCTCAAGGGTCGCGCTACAGTTTGCTCTCCTAGGATTACGATTCCACCGACCAGGCCAGCATACACAAATCCTCTTCAAATAGAATTCAGTCTAACCCTCCAGCCTCGAAAAGTCTACATCGTCGAAGAATCTGTATTCGCGCCTGTTTACAATGTTTTGAATCATGCCTTTGGACCACCGGAACTTCGTGCATGCGCATCACTGACCAATACAGGCGGTAAATTCGATCCTGTCTCTTCCTGGAAGGAAAGGCTGTGCATATTATGGATACTCAAGTTCTGTCGCACCGGAATGCAACGAAGGGATATTTTTTCTGTCCCATGATCATCTTCGCGGCTTCCGGGTCAGTATGAAAGTCTTGGAAAACTTCTCCAGCGATTCGTGGTCTCCATCGAACCAAACGCACAGATTGTCCCAGACTCTAACGTGCTCCAGAAAAGGGGTCTTCTCTGACTTTGCAATACCGTGTCTACGTATGGGATAGCTTCGGGCAAGTAGAATATTTCACCAAGGTTGTGAAAGCGTCAGATTTTTATTAATACATTCACATACTCGAGATTCAAGGTCACCTTCACACTATGTTCTATGCGAGGAACTAGTATAGTTGAGAGGCCAGCCGCCAGGAGGACATCTCGACGGATCTGTAGGATGATCGCACTTTGTAGTGGATAGATACCTCAACGTTAAAGACTTACACATACTGAAAGTGTTTCTTCGTCATGCTTCCGGCATATAGGTTTTAATGCGATATGAGATGGGCCTACAATTGTGTTCCTCCTGTGTAGTAATTCACCTTACAGAGGCCAGGCAAGCTCTCTGCTTGAAAACATTATCCAGGCAACCGGTGGTGGGACCTGTCCGCGACTCCTTGGCGGTGTTCCGTCAAATTCCGCAATTCCGATGCATTTCACAATTCCCACAATATTTACGAAATCACCGCTGGTCAGTCCGAAGGTCGTAAGGAAGCAAAAGTAGTTTTGTTTTGATTTGTATTCGCGTGCAGAGCCAAAAGTGTATGATCCAAACATCACCATGCAAGTAGGTAGCACCGTTGAGCTCTTTTACGGTCTGCGGTCCCAATTGGTGTAAGTTTAATTGCCCATTTCCTTAGCCAGTTGTTCAGCCTTAGCCTTAACGTCCTCAATCGTGCCAGCCTGAGAAGAGAGGCGATTCGTGAGGTGGGCACCTTAACGGACATACAACGGACGTACCATGTAGAAGGCAGATTCAGGAAGCGAATCGTGTGCGCCAGAGAGGATCTCCTTGAACGACCGGACAGAGTCCTTTAATGACACAAGTTTTCCCTCATAACCAGTGAAGACCTGTGCGACCTGGAAAGGTTGAGACATGAAACGCTGGATCTTACGAGCACGCTCGACCTGTGCAAGAGACATTAGTCAAAAAGGTAAATGCGGCAACCGTATAGCTTACGGTAAGCTTGTCCTCTTCTGACAACTCATCCATACCCAAAATGGCGATGATATCCTGGAGGGACTTGTAGTCCTGGAGAATCTTCTGAACGGCGGTGGCAACGTCGTAGTGCTCTTGTCCGACCTGTTGACAAGCATCAAGGTTGGGACACTCAAATGTGAAAAGCGGACTACATACAATACGAGGGTCCAACATACGGGACTTGGAGTCCAGAGGGTCAACAGCGGGGTAGATACCAAGTTCGGCAATACCACGAGACAACACAGTGGTAGCGTCCAAGTGAGCGAAAGTCGTGGCCGGGGCAGGATCAGTCAAATCATCAGCAGGTACGTAGACAGCCTGTACGGAGGTAATGGAACCCTTCTTGGTGGTGGTGATACGCTCTTGCCTGAATAAAAGGCCGCGTCAGCAGCAAAAACTGAAAATGGAGGCGGGAGACGTACATGCCACCCATATCAGTGGAAAGGGTGGGTTGGTAACCGACAGCAGACGGGATACGACCGAGCAGAGCAGACACTTCGGAACCGGCCTGGGTGAAACGGAAAATGTTGTCAATGAAGAGCAACACATCCTGACCCTCCTCATCACGGAAGTACTCGGCAATGGTCAGACCAGTCAAGGCAACACGGGCACGAGCACCAGGGGGTTCGTTCATTTGACCGAAGACAAGGGCGACCTTGGAGTCGCCCTCGAGGTTGATGACACCGGTTTCAATCATTTCGTGGTAAAGATCGTTACCCTCACGAGTACGCTCTCCGACACCTGGAGACGCGAGCATAAGGAGATGTAGGGCTTGGCAAAAAGCCCGTCGACGTACCGCAGAAGATAGAGAAACCACCATGAGCCTTGGCAACATTGTTGATGAGCTCCTGAATCAACACGGTCTTACCGACACCGGCACCTCCGAACAAACCAATCTTTCCACCACGAGCATAGGGAGCAAGTAGATCGACGACCTTGATACCAGTTTCGAGGACCTCAGCGGTAGTGGACTGTTCGACGAAAGGGGGAGGATCGGCGTGAATCGGAGAGAGCTTCACACCCTTGATGGGACCACGTTCGTCGATGGGCTCACCAATGACGTTCATAATACGACCGAGCGTAGCAGTGCCGACGGGGACAAGGATAGGTGCGCCGGTATCGACGACCTTTTGGCCCCGAACCAAACCTTCTGTTCCGTCCATGGCAATGGTACGAACCGAGTTCTCACCCAAGTGAGACGCGACCTCAAGCACAAGACGACCTCCATGGAAATCCACCACCTCCAGGGCGTTGAGAATGGGGGGAAGGCTTTCGGTCTCAAACTGAACGTCGACGACGGCACCAATGACGGTTTTCACCGAGCCGATAGCACCCTTTGCCTCAGTCGCATACAGACGGGCTACGATGAGATATTGGTATGAAAAAAAAGATAGAAAAAGAGAGAAAGAGAAACGGACATTGAGTTGAAGGCGCGGCACGCTGAGGGCGAGAAAGCGAGGGCTGCTGACGAGAAGAGGTAGAAGCAGCAACCCTGGGAAGGCGAGCAGCGGTGGAGAAGAACGCGTTGGTTTTATTGGCAGAGGAGACAGCCCGCCTGGAGAGACGGGCGACGGCGCCGCGAGAGGTGAGCATGATGATGGTTGGGGTTGAGGACGAACGAGTTCCGACACCACGTAGAAATTTAACGTTCACACACTCCGGCTCCCTCCGCACCCCGACCAATTATTTCATTATTTAATTAATATCCACATTAATTGTCAGGAAAGTCGTCATATACATCCTCTACATACGGCGAAGCGTGCTGAGACTCATAGATCAACTCTGCATAGGCTCGCATACACTGCTGATCCCAGACCTCTTCTCCGAAGGCTTTTCCCGTCTCAGCCGGCATCCATTTCTTACCCATGAGCTGGGATGGCCTACGAGTCTTCAATGCAGCGAAAAAGCTCCCCAGTGTCGGCATCGCAGTACCATCCCTCATCGTGGACACCTGTGTGGAAGGCGAAGTAGCACGCGTCACAAAGTAGTAGACCCCGTCCCTGCATTCAAACACAAAGTCGTCTTTACTAGCACCGTGTTGGCAGAACATGAGTGGGCGAAAGACCGACAGTCCGTGGGTATAACGAATCATCAAGTCAAATCGTGACTTGCTGTATAGACCAGCAGAGTCGGGAAACAGATGATGACGTAGTGGCCATTGTCCCCAGTCCGAAGACCATCCTGGCGGCAGTCGTTCAGGCGGTAGTCGGTAGCAATTCTCGAAAGCTCTTTCTCGACTGACGAGCCAGGGCGGTAGTTCCTGGAGAAATATGGGTATGGCTCGAAGAAAGCATTACAAGTCCGACCTTTTCCTTTATACACTCGAGTATTCTATTTTCCTGTAACCGCTACATCAGAGATATCCTTGCGTGCGAAGAAAAAAAGGCAGCTTACAACGTTATACAATCTATCCAGAGTCCCCATCGAGCGAATAGCTGCCCGGTTTGGAGCTAATCTGGCCACAGAAGTTCGAAGTAGGTTAGACACTTCGTTGCGTTTTTGCGAAGGTGGGAACTTCTCATAAAGTCGGCGGAAGAAGGTGTCCAAGGTTTCGGCGTGCATCTGAGAAATGGTTGGACTCGTAATAAGTGGTAGGAGCAGCTACGTACCCTGTTTATCTTCTCTCTGTATTTCTTTTTGATACTCCTTGACAAACCAGGAGGGTATTTACTGGGATTAATGTGTAGGCTTCTGACATGCTCCACAGGGAGAGTAGGCCTTTGTGAAGCCCAAATTTTGCATCCTTTGGCGATTGTATGGGAGAAAATGGAGGAGGAAGTAACGGAGGATTGCAGCATCTAGACGTTAAAGGAGTAAGATCACAGTTACTATCCAGTAAAACCACTTACAAAGTGCCAATAAACGCGAAAAACAAGCTACAGACTCGTTTGAGAAAATTGCTGTTAATGGTCACGGGGTCAGAGTTCCTTAGCTAAGCACTTAAACAATGCTGTCGCGGTTCCGCCTTGACTTACAACCACCAACGACCACATTGGGGATATACAGATGGCGCCTTCGACCACCCAGCGACGACCACCAGCCGGCAAGGCGCGTCGTACAGTACAGCCCCCTCCCACGAAACGGCGGCGGGTTGTGATTCCTGTGGCAGACACAGCGCAGAACCCCAGTGAACTAGGAAAGCTCAAACAGATGCCTGAAATGCCGATAGATATATTGTTCGAGGTGGGTGCATATGCGAGAATATGCACGTGAACTTACATATCTAGGTGTTCTCCCACCTCGATGCCCTCGACATCATGCGCCTGTCAAGAACAACGAAGACGTTGAGGCGTCTCCTCATGCACCGGTCTTCGATATCTATCTGGGAGGGTGCCTTGTGTCGCGATACCCTGCCTCCCAAGCCGGCCGACCTTACTGAACCGCAATATATCAACCTGGCCTTCTCTGAACATTGCCATGTACATGTTTTCTCCACTCATATCATCTCTTGCGCACTCAGACGTTCTGTAGAACTGCCTGACCTCAGGACGACATATCGTTCTATGGACTTTCAGAACTAGACTATGCCCAGTACGTGATCTCATGCAGGCGACTTCCCACCTGACCAGCCCTATCGCCCTATGCCAGAA
>LWUH01001709.1:0-32439 GCA_001679825.1 Armillaria fuscipes
ATCTACGACGATATATCCATTAGTAAATCTTCTCGAGTGCTCCCACACGTTTTGACTTACTCCGTCATAGCGTCCGCTTCGGTTGGGATTGCGATAGCCGAGCGTGAGATTTATAAATGGCTATCCTCATTCATGCGAATTAACTCTCATGCAACTTCTTAGTGATCCTGATCTTGCGGACATGTGCCTTGTATGGGAACTGCAAGAAAGTGGTATATGGACTTGGTACGATGTGGATGGTACGGCTTCCTACCTTTCCATGCTGAGAATAAGTAGTTCGAACAGCTTGTATCAGGCTTGGGTAGCTGTGAATCTCTGGGTTCTCATCAAATATTTCAAATCAAGCGTTTGTGAGTACACTCAAGCAACTTATCATCATGGACCGTAGCTCATTCCTCTCTTCTGAAAGTCAAACGTCAGCCGTCACCGTTGCTCCCAGGCTGTTTCCTGGCCAGTGCGGATCCTATCTTCTTCATGTGCTTCGCCTCCCTACTGCTACTGGATGCTGGTGCGTAGAACTGACCATTTTATAACCGACTAGTTCTAAGCCATCCCCAGTGCAACTAGTATTACAACTCTACAAGGCCACTGATTTATGTGCGCATGTCATTTCGTATCCTGTCAAATCTTCCAACTGTCAATTGCTTAGTTCGAGGCTCCAGAACTCCCCTCCTATCTGCATTCTTCCGAGATGGTTAGCTGCAGTTGACTCGCATACTCATAGAAAATTGACCTTGATTGCTACTACAGGAATTCTATACTACATGTTTCTATTTCGTTCGTTGATGAGTCTCCACTGTGCTTGATTTTTTCTCATTGATGCTCTAGCCTTGACACTCGCAAATGTACTCGTCGTTCTATTAGCTCCGGTAAGTAAATGATTTCTCCCTTCCTTGAGTCTACGTCGCTAATCTGACCTTGGTGCAGAATGGCTTGCTGGACTTGTTAGACACGTACGCTCGAACTAATCAACAGTCTGATATGCGCTAATCTAGTCTTCATAACACAGACTGATGCGCGTCCTCCATAGTACAATGTGCTGTCGCTTGCTGCTCGGACTTCGTCAGGCCGCGAAGTCGAGGGAAACAGGGACTATGGGTACCGCTCGTCCTGTTTCAAGACTTATGGAGTTCCGAACCCCAACAGCCTATGATGATCAATAGATGGTCCCCTAGATTTCTGCATCCCATAGTCTCGGAACGATAGAATTATTAACAACTGCATTGGAGTAACACTGTTGCTACAATGTTTCACTCCTCAGGTTCAGTTTTAGATTTTGTTGTTGTTGTTGTTAAAACCCTAGACTACCCTAAACTTCGGTCGAACTATACACACCCTGCGTTGAAAAATTGCGATACTTACTGCGGTGCAAAGGGAGCGACAAACTCTTCGGCTGTATTCCACGCGCTAATTTTCATTGGCTATAATGATTACCACAGCCCTGGTGAACTCCATGAGATCCATAAGTGTTTACAGAAACGAAGCTCATCACACTTTCAAGGAAATTTAAAAACGCTGTTTTTCGACGGGGATCATGAAATGGCATGCAGGCAGTTGCTATCTGAGTTCAGTAAATTTTTATCCAACTTTAGTTCCTTTCCATGACCTAAGTTGTTAGTCTGTTCATCTCATCATTACACAGCACGGTAGTATCTTCAAGTACGTCGAATGCAAGCATACGGTAATACTCCCATGAAACCTAAAATTCACTGCCAAATGGATCTTTGGTAAAGACACTGATATTCTGATTTCTGGCAGCAGAACAACTTGAGCGTCGGCAGTGTAGAGTGCGAAGAATAACAACGAGTAAGACACAAGAAGGTTCCATGATCTCGAATCAATTATCAAACCCCGGGTGTACGTAGCAATCAAAGATGGAATACACAACATCAATTTATTGCATTCTCGAATTCAATATACAGCATTCCCAAGTAATACAGTTATCATCTTACGAAATTGCAGATTATTGTATTGGCATTTCGAACCGGCAGTCGGAGAAGACAAACAGATAGACTGCCTCAAATCCTTTCTGATTTATATATGTATTTGCGGATCAGCATCACGGTGATATCTAATACTACGTGTCTTTCTCGAGAAAAAATGCACCTCAGCATTGAACTCAGTCTCCCGTGAATCTACAGAGTGTCCATCGATCTTTTCATGACATTAGCTCCGTCGGCTGTCTTCCTGTTCGTGCTCTACATATGACAGTTGTTGACTTCTTTCCATTACGTTCTAGGTTTCTGATACAGCTCACTAACAGCAATGTATATCCACTAATGGACGTATTGGTCTCTCATTCTAATGGACGTGTCAGTCTCTCATTGATGCCTTAGCCTTGACGGTGAGAAACGCCATGTGAGTACGGTTATACAGAGCACACATGACCAACCTAATTCTGTCCAGGGGGATATTGCTGAACTTGTTTGACACGCATTCTTGATCCACCTATCCCACAACCTGTCACGCCCTGACTATGTAGACCAACTGATTGATACGTGTCTTTCACAATACACAAGACGATGTGCTGTCGGTTACTGCTCGGACTGCATCAGACAGCAGTATCTGTGCAAAGAGGGACTACTCATCCTGATCTAAGCTATATTGCCTTCGGAACCCGAACAGTTGACGACGAAGGATCCATGAGGACACGAAATTCCTGCATGTTATCGGAATGAGTCAAGATGATTTACTAACAGAACTTGATTAACACGTCGCAACGCCGTTTTGTATAGTTTCTCATTCGCAGGGAAGAAAAGCTGAAATAAATTGTCCCTTTGTCGAGCTAAATGGTTGATATGCCCTGGTTACCGTCCTTTTTGTTTCCTGCTGTGGTATATTAGCACTCTAAGAATAGAATCATCATAAAAATTTTAACCTAACCATGAGGAGGAATCACGAGGCTATCTGAGACGTAGCCTTTGCGTTTATCACGTTCGTTACCATCCTGTATATGAAGCAGTCTTCTATCGTCGGCATGCAACACAGAAGGCACTGTCACAGGGCTACATGGCCCTTCAGAAGAAAAGACCGCATTGCGGCGCAGTTTCAGCAGACACTTGAGACGTGGTCTGGCAGTCGGTCCTAGCAGGTTAGTGGTTCTCAACACATAGACGCTGAAGTCACAGTGTGAGCGTGCGGTGTCATGTTATAAAGAATATACATTTATACTTCGATCCTTCGCTCTCTATGACTGGAAAGGAGTGGGAGGCTTGTTTCCAACCTCTCCACTGCGGCACCATTCAAATGCAGAACACAATTTCGTAAATTCCTCGCCTCAAGATGGAAATCACGATTTGGGAAGTGGAGTACATTCCATATGTGTCTGAGTAGGGTCCATGGGAAGCGCACAAAAGAATCCTAAGGACTGGAATGATGTCGGAATTCGTGTCAGACAACAAGTTTAAAGTCATACTCACCTGCATCGTGGCGAACAGCTTCTTGGAATTCATCTCTATTGTTATACACTCTTTTCCATCAGTAGAGTCAGAAGGACGACATATGGTGGACCGCGGTGAATCTCGTTCTGAATCAAACGTGTATGTCGACGTTGGGCTCGTCTGCACCTGAATTTAGTCTAGATTATTGGCAGCAGGCAAGACGTACTCCGACGAAAGATTTTAAAGTCTGCAGTGGACCTTTCTCTTCAGTTTTTTTGCCTACATTTTCGCTGCTGCCCTGAAGGAAGCTAAACAGACCCATCGTAGTGGTCGTCGAGAATTAGGCGCTCTACTACGTCATCGGTTCATTTCGGCCGGAGATGGCGGACCGATGAGATCAGGAAGAAGAAGCGGATCGGATTTCCGTTATTGCGTTTTTTTTCCGAGTCATCTTGGCTTGCACTCATACCACGACCAATGGCTACCATCCCCCCTGGCTCGCCCACCTTGCAACCCCACGGTGCTGGAACTACCGGTGCTCCTTCCATCGCTCCAGCGAGATCTACGGGCAGTGGAGCAAGCAGTCTTGGAACGTTCGGTGTAAGTCGTATATACGAGTCAGATCTTGGCGTCACACTGACGAGCTTGTCTAGGTCAAGTCTGGTTTGGCGCAGATGCTCAAGGGCGGCGTCATAATGGATGTCGTCAACGCAGAACAGGCGCGTGTCGCAGAAGAAGCTGGCGCATGCGCTGTCATGGCGCTTGAGCGCGTTCCTGCCGATATTCGTGCAAACGGAGGTGTTGCTAGGATGGTATGTTTATCTCCAGTCTTGTTCGCGCCTTCTAAGTAGAACTTAGAGCGATCCCGCGATGATCAAATCCATCCAAGCCGCCGTTACGATACCCGTCATGGCAAAAGTTCGGATCGGCCACTTTGTCGAGGCACAAATTCTCCAAAGTATTGGCGTCGATTATATCGACGAATCGGAAGTACTTACGCCTGCCGACGAGGAGAACCACATCAACAAGCATAACTTCAAGGTGCCTTTTGTATGTGGGTCTCGGAACCTTGGGGAAGCCTTAAGACGGATAGCAGAAGGTGCTGCATTTATCCGGACGAAGGGTGAGGCTGGAACCGGAAATGTTGTCGAGGCGTGCGTATAACTTTTCCGTATCGGCGGTATCATCTTTTAATAATTACCTATAGCGTCCGGCACACGCGAACTATCATGTCTGAAATTCGCAAAGTTTCGTCCATGTCAGAGGACGAATTATATGCGTACGCGAGAGAGATTCGGGCGCCGTTTCACCTCCTTAAGGAAACGGCTCGCCTGAAACGACTTCCAGTAGTGAACTTTGCCGCTGGAGGCATTGCGACGCCTGGTATGACAGTTTTCAAATACCTGATACCATCTAATATTTGTTTGCTGTCCTATCAGCCGATGCAGCACTAATGATGCAACTAGGATGTGATGGAGGTGAGCTCGTGCATTGCATCATGCAGATCCTGATCATGATACGTCCTCCCATCAACAGTGTTCGTAGGTTCGGGTATATTTAAGGTATGCTTCCCCGCCTTACCCATAACTTTGATCATTGTCGTCTGCGGCAACTCGACTCCACATTCATCAACATCATGGTGTTCTGATGCTGATTCTCATTCATAGTCCGGAGACGCTGCAAAGCGGGCTCGTGCTATTGTCCAGGCGGTAAGTGTTTTGCCTTGTGTTAATGGTACGTTGTCCTTACGACGGAGGTGTAGGTGACGCATTATAACAACCCCACAATCCTGGCCGATGTTTCGGCAGATCTTGGCGAAGCCATGGTTGGGTTGACGATGTGAGTCTTTTCTTGACTTTGCCGCTCATTTGTCTCGTTCCCATCTGTGTCCGATTCACGTCCATTACATGTGCTGCCCTGTTTCTTCCTACTGGGTGCCATGATGTTTGATCTTGTTCAATGCGGTTTCTTTGTTGGAGCGGTTGTCTTTCATTGATTCGGCGTTTCTGTGATACTTGTTAATACCCTGTTGGTCTTTGATGATTGATGTGGTTTTTTTTTTCATTCCGTGTTCCATGTTACGCCCTTGACCAAACGCTGACTGCTGTGTTTAGTGACTCGAACCTTAAAGGCGGCCGACTTGCTGACCGAGGTTGGTAAAGATAATGGGCATAGGGGCCCGTTGAAAGGAATCGATTCGGAGGCAACAGAAAAGAGCGGGCTTGGCGGGCATGTCGGACACGCTATTTATTCCTGGGGTAAGTAATGTAGTAGACAAAGAGGAAATGTAAATAGTTATTACTATTGGAGATATGTGAAGACTCGTTTGAAGTTTCATTTTAACGCAGCGGTAAGCCACCGGTCAGTATTATTAGGCTAGGGTACATTTCTCGATCCAGACACTGAGAAAACAGGGGAACTAGAGGAGGGTCAGCATCACCGTGAGGTTACAGCGTTTCAGTGGGACCGGTTCGATACCGACACTCTAATGATACACCTCACTGACCTGACCAGGTGGCGGTATCCTGCCCCTAGAAGGGGGGTATCAATCACATTGTCATTGTCCCACAGCATGGCCCGGTTATCTCACTAAGCGTCTGAGCATTGTGGTGCATTGCGCTGCGAACATTGGGAATGTGACCGGAACTGACTCTGATCCAGCTTATTCAAGATCTGGTGACAATTCTATTGGGGGTGCAGTGCATACAAGTAGAGCGGGTGCCTAGCATCTGCAAGATCAAATAAATGGTGATCTTACTGTTGCTCGGACGCGTTCGGCCTTTGTACGAATGCGGCTGAACAATCAAGTATTCAAAAACAATGGTATATGCATGTCAAACTGCGGTTTCATTCGGGATTGCGTGTGGACGGAAAGGTTGGAGGCTATTATTGGCATGGCATCACCCAGGACTACAGCGGCGGATTTTCGTATAGGCGAATACTAGTGGGCGAAAGGCGTGACACGGGAACTAGTTAGCCGACTGACAGGTCGGTTCTTGGGAAAATGGTGGTACGAGTAAGGTGGCTTGATTGATGGTAAATAGTAGATGGATGTAAGTATGCGAGCAAGCGATGGATGGATGGCTATGGTACATGTGATTGATATTGATGCATGAAAACCGAACGTCCAGGAAACTAAGGGGAAGGGTTAGACATCCGATCGAGCTTGCAGGGCCAAATTCTTACAGAAAATAATAAGAATATGCAACACAACCGGGCCCCTAGTGCCTGGTCCTATGTTTGCTTTGCGTGGGCAAGCCGTGGCCTGCTGCCTGGCTGCGGATATGGATTCTGGCGAGTCTTGTCTTTAGCTCGCCGCATGACAGAGACCGGATCTTTGGGACGATACGTGTACGGGGGATGGGAAAGGTCCTGGTCGAGGTCTGGCAGTGATTTGAACTGCAGAAATGTCGGTGAATGATACGGCAGAGGCTTGGGCGCAATGAGGGGCGCGGTGCAGATGACATAGACCGTGGAAGCTGTAGATGGTGAGCTGTAGCCGTCGTCATTGACAGCGAGAAACGTACGTTGTTGCGACCAGCACATCATGTTCATGTTGACATTCATGGTGGGGGGGAAGAATGGAAAACGGGTGGCGACGCACGGGCTTTATAGGGAGGAGCGCCTGGGATGGCTTGGTTTCGGAGATCTGCCATGGATGTAATTTCAATGGCGCAGCTATTTCCGGACACTGGCATTTGAGTTACGTCACATGTCACACGCCGTTCAGCTCTTCTCGCGATGTTACCGTCGTGCAAGTCAACAGGATCACTGCTCTACCATATCGCCCGCAACTCCCGTGGCTCCCTCCCTGTCTACACCGATATCAGAAACGGAGGCACTCGCCAGCTCTTCTTGATTAGAAACGTAGACGGCAACCTTTCGGTATGTCTTTCTCTCTGACACAGCGAAAAAAAACTAACGCAATCAAGGCCTTAGCAAACGACATAACAACATCCCTGTTGAACAATGATCCTGCCGCAAAAGTTTCCATAGCCCGCAATCGCCATCTCGTCATCAGGGCACACGGCCTCGTTTCCAAAAACCAAATAGCACAGTGGCTGGCCGAGAAGGGATTTTAGGCCGCGAAGCAGCGAAGACATGTGTACTTGGCATATGCTTGTAAAAAACTTCACCAGCATCGCCTCAGTGCCGGTTCTTTTGAATGTATACAGTGCGACTCTCGCTCAAGACAGACAACTGCGCCTTCCGGTACAGTTTGAATTCATTCATTGATCCAATGAAACAGCAGTCCGGCGTATGACGATCATGAATGTTGTCTAGCTGTTAATTTTGAAACGCCTACGCCCTGGATTTCCGGCGCCGGGTTTCACGACTGCGACGCGTTCTGTTCTGATACGTATTATCATATGCCGCTGATTCAAATCAGCATGCGCGAAATGCTGTCGCCTCTAAAGATGGCACCGGTACGATGCCCGTTAGAACTTTCTGGCCTTTTGGGTCATTTTACCCGGTGATTTCATCATCATCACAAGATGCACATCCTGCCTCAACTATTGAAACTATCTGGGCATCTCAGACGAGTTTCGTGCATACGGACGAGACTTTGCCAGGCATAAGGGGTACGTGGATAGTAGTATAGTATTTCACCTCCTGACAGCGGCGCGCGCTAAGGGACACTATGCGGAGCCTTTCAATTAGACATAAGGTACAGAGTAAGTATATCATTGTAAGCTCCTCATGATCAGTACTCTAGAGCTACTTCACACTCTTAGGAGAAGGAGGATGTACCTGAACAGATAAGCAGCAGCAAGCCAGAGCAGCACACCGGCTAAACACATGAAAGGAAGTCTAGCATCGAATTTTGATGTCAACTTACAGACACTAGTTTACCGAAAAACGGAGGCAACGGATGCAGACGCTCTTGCGATCAAACAGACGGAAAATGTCTTCAAAGAGGAGATGAGGCGGATGTTGTATGCTACGTCCCATGAATTGGAACGATAGGGTTGCCGCAAGACGTCCTGCTGAGACCTATCCCGGTCTCAACAGCATACCGGTACCCTGGATCGAGCAGAATAGTACTCTAATCCGTTACCTTGGGACGGCCGCGGGAGTCAGGAGAACAGCGCTACGATCATCAATAAAGAAACCGCTGTGGTAAGGAAGGATGGAAGAACGACGGAGAATCATTCATGTGGTATCGCTCATACCGGAGACGCTCTCTCTCCTCACCTCTTCTCGTAAGTAGTCCATTCCAAACTCGCTTCGCTCTGATTCCTCAGGCCTCTCCTTCACGGGCCGAAAGTCCCGGCGTCTCACTTCTGACGCTGTGCTACGGCTTGGCGACAAAAATTATATACAAGACCGATACAGATGCCCCTGGAAGAGAAAAAACATGGGGACATGTCTCCGAAGAATCTCGAGGCAAAGATGGGCAGGGAAGTTGATGATTGACACATCAGAACGATTATTAACACTTATCCACTCTTCGTCGTGGCGCTCTTACAGGCTAAAGGCACCGACTGTTCAATTCTATGTCAAAGCCAGTACCATTGTGATCGCTTAGTTGGAAACACTGTCGCTTTAGCGGGCTAGAAGATATAGAATCGAATAGAAACAATATTTGATGATCAAATTTCCTTGATATAAAGAGCTAGCCCTCCCCTGGTATAGCGGCTACTGTAAAAACTGCGGAAAACAGTGCTTGAATATTTTAACGACCAGGAAAGTGTTGATGGTAAAGCTGACAGATCACTGTGCATTACAGTCACAAACTTTATCCTCGTACCAGTGCTTTACCTTGCATTTGATTTCGGCGCACAATAGCACTGTGGCAGGCATACGTGTTGTGTATTACCGTTACGTACCGCAGGAGATGACCGAATAGATGGACTGTGCACACTCAATGCAAGGTCGGGATTTGGCTTTTCCCCAAGTAGTGACTGAATTTGTGCTCCTAAATCAACGAAGGGAAGGAAGACATAGAATTTAGCCCCTAACTTCTTTTCCGCAATGATGGAACAAATGAAAGCGCTCCTTGAAAGTGGTTATCTCCGCGGTCGAGTTACGGAAAGATCTTTCAATGGCAATAACTGCGCCCTTGACTAGCACTTGTTGAAGGGAAGAAACAATTTGGCCAACCGGACCTTTTTGAAGATGGAACGAGAGCATCGACAAGGAGAACGCAGTACGGATCACTGCGCAAGTTCTCGCTTCCTCTTAGGTCTACATGAGGCTCAGAAGGACGAAGGAGGTGGTAGAAACAACAGAAGAACCCCGGGCTGCCAGTCGCGCCTTGACCGCACGCCGTGTAATATTAGGTACTTCGGCTTAATGAGATTGTATATGGCTGTTCATGGAGTAGTGAAAACTGGAAAGTCGTGCTGCAACGGCCAGTGTTGAAATTCAAGCAGTCATTAAATCGAGAATCGTGCAGAAGGTAAAACCTTTACTTCTCGTGATCGAATCCGAACTCGCCATGCTCTATCAGTTTCGAAGCTTTCTGGCATTTTCCCTTCTCGTCTGAGCACTGGATAATCAAACCTCAAACCTTCGCTAGCTGAAGTTCCAGCTGAGCATCGACCCTTTGCATGATATGGTCCAATGCTAGGCGACAAATTGACCTAACCTGGGTTGGTTAATCACCATTTCTGCTTAAATGCCGTTAGAACCTACTCCTTTGTTTGAGGGTCACATGCAGAATGGATTTTGCCCTGGAGGGGAGCGAAGAAGCAACGTCCACATGAATTAAGAGGATCTGATTGCTTCAATGATCCTGGCACATTCAAAAGCATATGCCGCAAGTGCTTGAGGTTGATATTGCCAAAGAGAAGATGAATGTACAGGCTTGTTGCAGGCAACGGAGAGGGCAACTGGGTTGCCTCATCGGTCAGCAGCTTGATGCGTATCGCGCGACTAGTTCCGGATTTAATGGACTTTTCTTGCCAGCGCAAAGGGACAGCCAGGAGACCTTGAAAGATGCCGCAGCGACAATCGTGTCCTCCGTTTGTTCACTGCTGGGTGCGTTGAAGTGGCTGCGGCAAGGTTTTTGGGACACCCTTTCAGACGCTATGCGATGGTCCGGTCGTTCTTTCCGCTGAGACCACTACCGGATGGAAGCACTTGCGGAATACGAGTTTTTACTTCGGGCCCAGGTACAGACAGGCCATATGGACGCTGGATACCCCACAAGGAACTTGAACGCGATTTCTTGCAGAAAATGACGACCCAGAGAATGCAGAACCAATTTAGCGAAAGTCCGGTTTCAATCTAGTGCTTCTCGCCTCTGGGAGGAAGATGTGGTCCAGGACTTTCTAAATCCGTCTGAGAGAGTTGTACGACATAACTTGCGATTTTGGTTAGCTGATAAGCCCATTGGATGACTTAGGACATGAATACGAAGTACGAACTTTGACCAACGTAGATCCGGGGAGAAAGCCGAATCCCAGGTAAAAGCAGTAGTGAGCTGAATGATCCTCGTAACTTATTCGTATCTCATCACGAAACGCCTGTGCGGTCATCAGCATACTTCCATAAGAGAAACATTCTGGTCCCGATACCCGAAGGAGCTGTGGGATCAAAACATGCATTAGATGTGACTACGAGCAAGAATAAATTTGCACTCGACATTCCGGAAATGTTGGAATGACAGAAGAAGCAAATCGCTGTACATATCATCATCAGCATGGCCGATTCACACGAGCCTTCCCCAGCTTGAGGAAAACAAATGTGTGAGCATTGGTTGGCTTGAGAAGAGAAGAGAAGAGCCTTACGAGAAAGAAGACGGCGAGCTTCATCTATATTCTGTAGTTAATCGGAAGGCTGGAAGCTGTTGACACGTCAGAAGAACCCGAGCACTGACTTCGAGCAACGAGCACGTGATCTTTGACACGCATCACATGCTATCATGTTGCCCAATAAATAAGTCGCGCCTTCGATGCCCATTTCCTACTGGTCACTCACTATGTCGTCGTCGCTCACTCAGGTCGCCAACTCGCTCACTCAGCATTCCAACAGAGCTAACTCAGTTACGGTAACTTCAAATACATTCAAAGTTGAATGGCCGCAAAAGTCCACAGTGTATCAATACGACAGTGAGTCACTTAAGCACCTCTCATCACTCATATCTGATACTATTGTAGTCGGTTCGTCCTTTTCTATACTTGGATACTCCAGTATTTTATTAAAGCTATTGCAGTAATCACACCAAATTGGGAAAGCCGGACCACTGGACGAGAGTTCAAGATCGGTCCTGCGAAGGCTAACGAAATCATTATGCGTCTGCAGACTTCGGTCGCACCACAAATTTTTACGAGGCTAGGTGGTGAGCTCACTACTACTGGCTTTCTTCTTTATGTACCAAATCATAATATCAGTTTTCGATGGCAAAAAGAATCTTTTCTCGTGGAGTAAATACGAAATACCGGGATCTGGCATGAAGGTTCCGTTTCTCTCTTATCTTACCAAGGTTCAATATAACAGCGAATCATTAAGGCCGAAGTAGTATGGGATGCTAATTCTCAAAAACCTCGCAATGTTTCGGTCAGTATAATATTGGTTGGGAGTGTAAATATCGGGTAGGTTCAGTAGCTATGCCAATAGCCTCTGAGATCTTAATGAAATGTGTCGTAGAGTCTTGAAACAACTTTCCTGGGGCAAACCACAAACATTGGTCGAAACTGCCCCTGCGTTGAATATGCTCAATCTGTCTGTTCAGGCATATCCGAGAAGGCAGGTAGAGATTTCAATAGAGAGATCTCTGCTTATCTGACGTGCTATAGCTCCGGAATGGCCCTCCATAAAGCTTCGAGCTTTTACATTTCAGAGGGAAAAGGTTTTCAACGTTTACTGATCGCAACTGTATGCCTGCTTGCTCAACGCGTTCTCGACAGCGACACCACGATCTATAGCGCCTTTAGAGCTTTGGCGGGGCTATTTCCAGTGCGTGCTGACTCTATTATGGATCTGCCTCTAGTGTTCACCAGCCAGTGATTATGTAGGAGCATCAAACTAGTCAAGGACCATATCATTCTCAACATAGATGTTACGGTTAGCGCTGTGTAAGTCAATTCTCTCTTATGGTAAATTCTACTCTCTGACGATTACACAAGTGTTCCAGAACGCTCCTTGGAAGATCTGTCGGCTGAATTTCTCATGTTGCGCGACGCTCGCGATTTGGTAAAATTAGATGACAGTAGAATGTCAAGATTGCGCCATTTCCTTCGTGGTATGAAGGTGGTAGTATCTCACCGTCCGATTGCCAGACCAAAAAGAATCAAGGGTTTGGTGAAGGACGCTGATGCTATTACTTTCGACAAAGATGGCGGACAGACGACGGTTGCTGTATGGCGTTCATCAATATACTCCAACATTTGCTGATAATTTGCCTAGGAACATTTCAAATCAGCTTATAATCTCTCGATACGACGAGGAACCTTGGGTGTCCAATTCGGGCAACAAACCGTTGTACCTATTGTCTGCTGCAAGACCACACAACAGCTATACGATGTCAGTTAATTCTTTTACTACCCGTTGAATGATACCACTCATAATCTTCTTAGAATCGACTTTCTCCCGAGGCTATTAGAGAAGTGCTGAAGGTGGTGCCTGAGAAACCTGCGGACCGACTCCGAATGATACAGCAAGGCTGGGGACATTTAGGCCACAAGCAATCCGAATTTCTGATAGGAACAGGTATAAACATCAATTCGGCGCCCCTCCGAGTTACCGGAAAGGCTCTCCCACGGCCACAGCTGGAATATGGGAAGGGACGGAATGGTGAGAGGGTGGTCAATGCTAGGCATGTGAGTCACAGACTGCCAGGTGTCGCTTTCGTTTACGGATCTGGGACTCTAGGAAGGTTCATGGGACATGATGAACAAACCGCTTCACACACCAGCCCGGCTGGAAAATTGGGCCGTTATCAACTTTACAGGCTGCGACCAGTCAATTATACATCAATTCTCTCTCGATTTGTGCCAGGCTATGAGAGTTGTAGGTACGCATTTCAAGTATGGTTCTATAAACTTGTGATCCCTGCTAACTTGATTCGTAGCAATGTGTGAGTTGCATCTGGTTTAATTTGCGTTCATTCGATCTTAAATACGCCCTCCACACAGCGGTTTCAACGCCACAGGTTCATCATGACGTTAATCCACAAGAAAAAATAGAAGCAGTAAGCTGCCTATGACTACTTGACTCTGAGTTCGAAGAAGATATCAATGCGTGACAGACTCTCTTTCGTATTGGGTATCCCATCAAGGCAGAGCTCCTTGTCTGCATTCTGCCAGAAAATGCTGCCGATCTGTACACTGCAATTAAGCGCGCGGGCGACGTCATTCATGGAGTTCCAACCCAGTGTGTGGTCAGTCAACTGTTCGAAATTGCATGTTACGATTAGCGAACTAAAGATGGCTGAACAGCGCTGGACACTTAGATTCCATAGAGAATATAATGCGAGAAGATTTAATCAGTACCATAACAACCTGATCTTAAAGTGAGATTTTCATTCATTTTTGAAGAGATGGCTCATGCTAATGAATATAAAAGAATCAACACAAAACTAGCGGGTCGGGGTTTTGTCCCTCAAGACCTTGCAATGAAGTTTTTTAGGATATGTCCTACCATGATTATAGGTACGTAATCATATTCGTATCGAGATCCACATCGAAATGACATGAATACAGGTGCGGATGTCAGTCATGCGGGACCTGGTAGCATGGCACCATCAGTCGCATCCGTGGTGGCATCGACGGATTTATACGGCGCGCAGTATACTGCGAGGATAGAAATCCAGAGGTCAAGGCAAGAAATCATAGAGAAATTGGAGGACATGGTCTTTGTACGTGTATTTTTCGAAATTGATTCAAAGATTCAACAGCTTTCATCTTTTTTCATGCAGTCTTGCCTAGAAGCATTTTATGCAAAGAATAATAATATAGCACCCGAACGTCTCATATTCTATCGGGACGGCGTCTCCGAGGGGGAATTTGAGATTGTCCGAAGGGAAGAGATTGGAGCTATCGAGGGTGCATTTTGTGTTGCAAACTTGCAGGGCATGAAGATTGATTGATTGGTTTCTTCTTCAGCTGCCATTGAAAGATTCTACAAAGACAAAAAGGACAATCGACGCCCAGGGCTTACCTTCGTAGTCGTAACAAAGAGACACCATTTCCGCTTCTTCCCCAACGGTCCCAGTCAAGGCGACAGGTCCGCTAATTGCCAAGCAGGATTCTTCGTTGACAATGGTGCGTCTGCAAGTAATTCTTCAGAGGTTACAAAATTTGATACTTGAGCAGAGCTGAAGCATCCTGTCTATGACGATTTCTACCTTCAATCCCAGGCCGGTCTGAAAGGAAGTCAGTTGTCGGAACTCCCCTGTGTACCGTTGCTCATTGGCGCTTTACAGCAAGTATTCCTGGACATTATACTATTTTGCGTGACGATATATACACGAGTCTGTTCCCGGATCGGTACGTTGAACTTCGACTTACAAAGAGTAGCTTTAACACCTTTGATGTTAGGAGCCAAGCTGTGACGGCAATTGCGCAATTGACGTATGGATCTGACCTCAGTGCCCAGACTTATTTCTGACCGATGGTGTTCTAGGTATGCGCTCTGCCATGTATATTGTCGGTCTACGCGATCAGTCAAGATTCCTGCGCCCATATACTGTATGTTGTCCTTTCTTTCTTGTTGCGAAATTTCTAACAACTTGGCAGATGCCGATGTAAGTTCGTTTGCATTCCACGATTGTTCCTGACCAACCGCTTGGTACAGCTCGTATGCCGTCGTGGAAAGTTCCACTTTGATATCCCCATGTTCGACGCCGAGTCTATTCAATCTGGTGCAGAACAAGATATTGAGTATTATCGCGAGCACTTTTCGCCTATCCACGGCAAGATGAAGAATCAAATGTATTTCGTTTGAATCATTTCTTATGTTTTCATATCCTGAGCTTCCTTGATGTATGACTCAATCATTGTACTTGACAAATTAATTTTGGTTCCACTTTGTTTTGTCTTGTGTGTCCAAGCCGCACCGGACCTGGGCCTGGAATCTGCCATCAGCAACCCGTACGGTAAGCGCTCTCCGACCTTGCTCTACACATCCGCTGCTGGCACGGTACAGCTACTCGTTATTTCTTCCTTCAAGCGCCTATCAATATCTCTCACATCTATCCATTCTCAAATCCAACAATGGCAAAAGGATGGCTCAACCTCGAAACTGCCACTAGCACCCTACCTGAGACACAGTTCTTTGAAGGAGATTCGGCGTTCAAGTTCTTGGGACTCTCGAGGACTACGAGGTTGTACGGTTTTATAGGATGGTGAGTTCGTGTTGCGTCTGTGCTCGGCTGCCTTTTCTGAGCCTTGCAGCTTGGTGGTTGGTTTTGTGCTGAGTCTGTTGGGATCGATATTGCTGTTCATTGGGCAACTGGGTATTTTTGCGGGTGCGTATCCCTGCTAGTTACGTCTACTTTGGATTCTCAGAACTACCGCACAGTGCTTTATGTTATGGGAACGATTGTGTCGCTCGTCGGCACGGGGTTCTTGATTGGGGTGCGTGTTGTCAGATTTCTTCTCTCCAAGGGTTTCTAACCTTGCATTCTCTAGTTTTTCAAGCAACTCAAGCTTGTAAGTCTGTCCATGCAGTCTGTATCCCTGCGGCATTGACCCTTTGTGCAAGATGTTCAAGCCTGTCCGTGTAGTTGCGACATTCGTATTCCTGGGATCCATTATACTAGTATTCATCGCTGCATTTGTGCTTGATAACGATGTACGTCGCCAAGCTATCCTCGGCAGATACTGGTTGCTGACAATTGATAACTATATCAGATTCTCTGCCTAAGTACGTCTGGTTTCCTTTTACAGGCCTTCTTCTACACCAGCTGATATGCAAAAACAGTATTCGTTATCATCGAGTACTTGGCGTATACATGGTATACGCTATCATACATCCCCTATGCTCGCGCCGCAGTTACAAAAGCTGTAGGACTGGGCTAAATGTCATTCATCCCTGTAACCCACCATTCGGGACTCTACTACTTTTCGTTGCTTGGATGTCTCGTGTCCACAAGTACTTATTCTCCCGGTTGCTTGTCATTTCGGATAATATAGGTGGCTTTATTTCCAAATGTGCCAAATTGTTATGTTACAGTCGTGATGGGCTACGTTGTCAGCAACCCTAGTAAACTATATGCTTCCGCTATCCAACTCACCCCCGGAAGTTGTTCTTCATTTCCCTGAGTTTGGCCATTACGGCACTTTCAGAAGTTTCCGATGTTGCGCGCCTGCAAAGCCTCTGTTGAGAAATCGTTCTGGAAAGTTAACCAAGACGTACTGCACAGTAGGACTTTCTAGGCGCATAAAAACATTCCACTGTTTTTCATCTCCTATGGTTGTCAGTCCAGTGGTAATTTTGTTCTGCTTCACGAGGTCAACGAGCCGGTCGATTGCCGGATTCTCAGGCTCAATAGACTTGGCAAAGGCAACATTTCCACCGGTGTATTCGTGGCCGTTGAGGACCAGGGTGCTATCAGGAAGCTTGCCAAGATATGACAAAGCTGCTATCATTTCTGGAGCTGTTCCTTCGAAGAATCGACCACAACCGCCGATGAAAAGCGTGTCGCCGGTGAAGACACCACCTGGGTGCAATTTGTTGAGTGTATCGGTTACGTAGTAACAAATAGAGTCTTGAGTGTGGCATGGGGTAGCCAGGCATCTGACCATTGTTAGAGAAAGCAAAGGATACTGAAGTGATTGGAACGTACTTGACATGGATATCTCCCAGCGCAAATTCATCGTTGTCCTTGACGAGTTTCGTCAAAGCGGGAACCTTCTCGCTACCGCCGTATATGGGTGCATCTGGAAAAGTCGCGGCCTGGAATAGGGTCGATACATATCAGAAGCACTGAATAGCAGTACGACATACAAAGGTCTGAGTGCATCAATAAGCGACACCATCTCAACCGACGGTTCAGCAGAGCGTACCTCATTGCCTCCACTATGATCGAAATGATGGTGCGTTGTAATTCCCGCGATGATTTTCACGCCTGATGTTGATGTGAGCAGTCAGCGGGGCGCGACTAGGATAGATTCTGGCACCTAGGGTGTCTGCTGCAGACAAGACCTTGGCGACGTCGTATGGGTCGACGGCAGCAGCAGTTTTCGAAGGCTCGTCGATGAGGAGGTAACTGTAGTTGTCCTGGCGGACAGGAACGGGGACAATCTTCATGACGGGCGTCTGGGCGATGATGGAGAGGCGGCGCCAAGCTTGCATGTGTCACGTGCGGTGATCCCAGGTAATGATGATCTCGATCGTTGACATCATACAGCTTGGTCTGCAATCTTTTGATGGATACGCAACCGTCGCACCGCCCTCGACATGATAAAACATAACAAGTTCCCTCTTTCTTCACCTCTCATCTTCAAGAGATTCGACAAGTGTACATGTCTTCTACGACGCTTTCAGACAGCGCTTCTGGCTGTCCAACCGGGGTATAGTATTCATTTTGCGTAGATCGACGCGATCGCGGCTAATCATGTTTTATTCCTCAGAGTCCGCCACAGTTACGCAAAAGCGGTCGGCGCGATAAAACCACCTCCACTGACGACAGTCAAACACCCTCCACGTCTGGTCAGCCGTCAGAGTCGAATCCGGGAGATCCACAATCCTCATGTTACCAATCTTATACCACTGTCTCATCGTCCACCACCACCACGACAAGTACGGGGGCCACTAGTAGCGATTCCCCCTCCAGTATCCCTTCATCATCGGCTTCTCTGCCATCTCTATCAAGTAGTAGTGCATCCACAGACACTCAATCAAAGTCTCCCAAAGGCGCCATTATCGGAGGCATCATTGGGGGGGTCGTTTTCCTTTTCATCGCATCTCTCATTCTCTTCCTTTTCCTCCGCCGCCGCAGGCGCCTCAAACACACAGCTCCATCTGCCGAATTCCTA
The DNA here is from genome assembly GCA_001679825.1 of Armillaria fuscipes. Classification (NCBI taxonomy): domain Eukaryota; kingdom Fungi; phylum Basidiomycota; class Agaricomycetes; order Agaricales; family Physalacriaceae; genus Armillaria; species Armillaria fuscipes. The sequence continues at coordinate 18,308 of LWUH01001709.1, forward strand.
CACCCCAATTCACCTTTCCAGCGCTTGAACACTGGAAGATCAGGTTCTCCCACGTGTACCCGCTCCGTGTTCGATATGCTGCCGGGCGACGCAGGCGGCAAAGGTTTACTACGCTCTTTCTCCCGGCGCGACGACAGGGTACCCCCAACTTTGGACAAAGTCCCCGTAGATGGCAATTTCACAGGCCATGCTCTTTGATTCGCCAGGTCAAAAAAACTCTTCACGCCGTTTGAAACCGTGATTATTTATATACCATTATCTTTATGACCTCCCGTGCCCTGCATCCACATAGCTATCTACTTGCATTGAGTGTATTGTACTAATTTCATACCCACGTTTCATCTATACATCAAGGTGTTGATCAAAGTTGAATTATTGATAGAGAATTACGACATATTATAACTACTAGGTTAATCACTAAGAATGGCCTGTACAACGTTGCCTACTCTAAGTTGCCTTAGATCAGTGTACGTCTGTAATATCACAATCAGCTATGTTTAAGAAGCATCCAGGTAAAACCCACCTGTCCGCATCCAACAAAAATAATAGGTTGCCCTGTAACGTATGTCATCGACAGTGCTGCGCCGACCTGCATATCACGTTTCAACGCAAGGTTACAACAACCAAAAGAGAGACCAGATCACCTTATCATCCACCGTATCCCATTTTGTGACAAGCATACCATCAATGCCTCTACCCTTCCCCGCTCCGCCAGAGGCAGAAGAAAAATCTTTCAAGGCTCGATCAAACTTTGTTAACTGGTCTACAGCCTCGTTGCCCACAAGCGCTTCACCAACAAAGATGATCTTGTCAGGGTTGTTGACCGCGACAAGCTGTATGATACGTTAAACACCATCATTACAGCTAGAGTTAGGCCCATACCTTGGCTAGAGCACGCATAAGAGGCTGATCAACGGAAATGATCAGTAGCCGTTGTGCTTCATGAATCAAAACCGACACATACCTCGTTGTCCTGCATTCTGCCTGCAGTGTCGATCAAAACAACATCAAAGTCGTTATCTTTAGCTAGGCCACTATTAGCGGCACGTAAACATGTTCAGAGAATTCACCATACCGTATGTAATAGCTTCCCGTGCTATTCCTGCGGCATCCTTACCGTATCCACGCTCAAAAAGCTCCACTTTGGCCTTGCTATTTGTGGCGCCGTCTACGCCGAGCATGCTCAGGTTACGAACGTGAACCCTCAGCTGCTCCACAGCGCCGCTCCTAAGATCAAGATCAGACCGCCGCACTGCACGACATCGCAAACGCACAAACCTGAATGTATCGCAAGCGGCAATCAATACCCGCAATCCATTTTGGATCAGCCAAAAACAAACTTTGGATAGATTCGTGCTTTTGCCAACACCATTGACGCCGACGAACGTAATTGAGTACGGCGCACGTTGGTGATGAGATGGGACTGGCGCAGTCAGCTTGTTACGAATAGAAAGAAGAAGGTCGGTAGATGTCTTTGGTGTTAGGATACGTGTTAAAGACGTTGACAGCGCAAGGCGAACAGCCGCATTCGTTGCTGGTGAGAGCACTGGATGAGCGCAACAAAATATGATCTTCATAGACTTACTTTGGAACCCGCCGACCTTCTTGCCTACCAAACTCTCTCCAACACCTTCGCACACCTTGTCAGCAATTTCCTTAGCAACATTCTTTTTCATCAAATGCTGTTTCATTCCATCGAGGACAGGCTTGAGATCGGCCTCCGTCAACACCTTGGAACCCGTCAGCCGTGCGAACAAAGAACCCAAAGCACCCAGTGATCCAGATGTCGTATTTGTTTTCTTGTTTTCGGCGGGCCTGAGTATATCATCGGATACGTCAAATTCCCAGTCCTTAACCTCGTACATCCCGTCGGCTCGGACGTGTCCTAGAGATGTTTTATCGACAAGGGCATCCAGGTCAAGCTTTTTGACGTCTCCGTTGGCAGGCTTATCTACGCTGTAATCAAAGGACTTCATGTCCTGTTCGGTAATCTCTTCATCTCCCCATTTGCGACCCGCCTTGGCTTTAGAATGTCGTTTAGTAGGAGCCTCGGAGCTAGGTCAAGAATGTCAGATAAATCATGCAAAAAATTTAGGGATAATCATACTCGGAGCTCGGCAAACTATCCCGGTCAAATGAATCCGCAACTCTGCCGCCGCCTCGCCCACCTCGCCTGCCCCCACGGCCCCGTAAGCGGTTCCTCAGGGCCTGAACATTGCGAGCAATCTGTTGCTCGTCTTGTGGGTTATCCGTCGGCTGAGAGGGGACTGGTTGACAACATTAGAACGTAGTTTGGCGGAATATAAGCCGTATTCACCTGTGCTAGGATCGTCCGAGGGTGGGCTGGGTTCCACAGCGACTACAGGTCGGATGGGAGCGCGACTCCTTGATTTTCGGTCCTGTATATCACGCTTTAATCTATCACCATCCGTAGAGTAAATGAACGTACCTTATCTTCGAGTTCTTTCAACAACTTGTCGAATACCTGATCCCATCGCTCAAAAACTTTCGAGAAATTCCAGCTCGTCAAACTCCCCTTCGCTGATGCCGTCTTGGTATTGGCCTTGCGAAGAGACGTAACAAAAGTAGCCAAAAAGGGTTCGAACATTTTCATAAAGAGAGTCTTGAGGGCAACCAAAAGTTCGTCGACGTATGTCAGTTGGAGGATGCGCTGATATGCGACAACGAAAATCAGCTCCAGGTCATTCACAAAGGTCCACTTGACCGCATATCCATCCTTTTCGTACTTTTCATCCGTGGTGCGACCTTCAATGAGAGCTTCACGAATGAGGGAATTGACGGGCGACACTGACGACGATGCTAGATGAGACGCTTCAGGTGTGAATGACCGCGACCATAACACAATTCCGCCTGTAACAATGTCAGTATCGAAAAGATTGGACAGCGAACCAAAAACCTCTGTGCGAGATAGAGCAGTGGTCGAGCATGGCGAACGGAGTAAACCAGACAAGAAGAGCGTACTGTACAACAGATACAGCTCTACCAAGGAATAATTGAATATCCCGGTGCCTTCAGTACTAGTGCAGGCTACACGCAATGTTGGACGATATGATGAGACGTGCGTGCAGCGTGAATTTCCATATCAGTGATGAGTAATACCGCTCATGTAATGAAATGATGATATTCGGAAATACACGTAAAGCAAATAGCAAAAAATGTTTCAAAAAGAAATCGTAAAAAACGGGTGACATGTATCAAGCTTGACCAGTATTAGACGCAGAACTTGCAGCAGAAGCAGACGAAGCCTGTGTTCTCAATACGCCAGGAACCTTTCGTTCAATCATCGCCCGAATCTCTCTCAAGTTCTGTATACCCTCATTTGTCGAGGGAGACATCTCCGGGAGTAGACTCAGACGCTTTTCCGTTATACCGAGACTTCGATAAATTGTGGGCATGACTCTTGGAGCGTAATCCAGCATCATGTTGTCCTAGAAGTACGTCTTCAGTACATATAAACAGTTACCATCTCAATATAAGGACTTACGTCCAGACGTAAGAGTTGCAGGGCTCGATGCATCCACTGAATAGCAAGTTTGAATGCAGGATCAGAAGGTGCAGTCATATCAATGATAGGGGTAGTCTGCGCAACCAGTCAGCTATAACAACAACATCCGACGACAAATCTTCGGGCTCACTCGATGAATGATAACAATTATACATGTCTGAGACAATGTAGGGACATCAGGTCGCATGGAGAGAACCGTGTCAATGTTAGTACGAGACAAAAGAGTGAGGAGATCCTGCGTGGGAGCCGAGGGCGACAAATGTTCCACAAAATGATTCTCATATTTGGCCATTTCGTCCGAAGTTATGGGCTTCTCGACCGGAGGTGGAGGCTGCGCAGGGTGGGAGGGTTGCGGTGCCGCAATACCCTGCCTGTACCACGACGGCAAAGGTGCTTGTGCCGGTTGTGGGTCGTGAGGATACCACCCTGGTTGCTGCTGTGGCATGGGAGCGCCAGGACCCATGGGCATGCGAGCCTGCATTTGCATTTGGGGTTGACTCATGGCTTGCTGCTGCTGCATGGGTATACCCATGGGAAGCGATTGCGACGCCGGAGGTTGCGTTGGAGGAGTACCGGCAGGAGGGTGCGAACTCTGATACTTAATCTGCTCGGACAACAGTCGTATCGACCGTTCCAACTGGCTGATTGATGTCTAAATAATAAATGCGTTATTAATTGGCCGCAATAGATCGATACTTGGCAATACATACCTCATGGCTTCTGCTGACTTCATTCTGCCATCGCGTAATCTCACTCTTGATATTGTGTATTTCAGGAAGTAGGATTTGAGATACCACTTCTTTCACTTGTCTATCAATAGCGATATTGATATTGGACGCCAGAATCTGCGCAAGTTTGTTGGAAAACTCCGGACGAAGAAGTAGATTTTCCATCTCCGCGGGAAGACGCTATGATGGAAATGAGTACTAATTAAGGATACTACAAGTTGACTTACTCGTGAGACAAGGTCCGTCAACCCCCTTCCGAGCTGATCATTCAAAACAGTTTTAACCTCGTTCCTAGTGATACTCTCAAGAGAGGGAAGGACTGAATTCTGGACCTCATTCTTGACGGCGACCTCGACAACCCTGGTAGTGTTCCTTGTCAATTCCGTGGAAATCAACTTCAGGATCTTCTCTTGGCGAGCGAAGTCTTCTGCTTGTTCGTGTGCTCGAGCATCCTCAAATCGTTGCTCTGTAAATGTGTTAGATCATCCATTAATGTCGTTAAAGCAATCCACTTACGTTGCTTGTCCATCTCTTTGTTGAGCGAGCGCGTGATTCTTGTATGCAAATTGTCCTCCAACTTCTTCATCTCCTTAGTCAGAGCTTGTCCGACGGGTACTTCAGCGGTCTCCTTCTCCTTGCCCTTCCCATTATCGTCCTTACCACCCCAAGACACATTCTTCCCCTTCTGACCTTTGCCCTTCGGCTCGTGCATTCGGCTTTCATCCCTAGACACATCAACTTCAACCTCCTCCGAAGGTGGTGTCCTAGAGCGAGGAAGTGTCGGCTGAGGAGCAGCAATCGTCGGCGCCTGCCTGGCCTTTTCAGGGGGAGACTGCTGTGGAGCGACAGGGGGATACTTCGCTGTTGTCGATGAAAGTGCGGTATCGAACCACTCTTTACGGATAAGAATCTGGTCGACGCCACTTGAATGCACAGAGAACGCTGCCAGGGCCAACTCCCCAGGAGGTACCTTAGCAGCGATGCACGCGGCGTATGCCTCGTCTCCGTGGGGGTCCGCGTCTGCTGTTAAGATGACGAAATGTATGGTGGGTTTCGGCCCGGAAAACTCAACGACTTGGTCGATGTAACCCCTGCCAGGCTCGTCACCCATGATCACAGGCGAGTCCATGTTTAATTTGAATGCGATCATACTGTCACGCCTCGAATTAGCGATCCAGAGAGTCTGAATCCGTGCATCGTAGCTAACATGACCGAACATGTTGAGCTCGTCTAGACCACCAGCACCGCTTACGAATTTGATTGTAGAAAGTACTGCTTTCGTATTGGACGAAAGTAGTTGGAACACAGTCCCGTTCTTCCTACCAACAACTATGACACCGTCCGCATATGTGAGCGACGAAGGCATATCTTCGCCGCGGATCTTATGGCTGGCATAAGGGACTCTGTCCTGGATATTCCATATTGTCAAGGTGGAGTCGGTGGAGATGGTAAGGAGTGCGTATTGCAAAGTGTCAAAGTCAAAGGCAATCAATGACTGCGTAAAATTGCGATCAGAATTGTCAATAAGAATTTGGAAGGAAACTTACAGAAGACAGAGCTATGAGATGGCCGATGTGACGAAGGTCACTGTGAGGTAAATTGGGACCATGTAATGCCGGAACATTGGCTAGATCGATTAAATAAATTTGGCTATCAGAGGCAACAGCAAGAGTATCAGGATCTTTGGGATGCCATTTCACAGACTGAAGAGGCTCTGCATCCGGTGAAGGCGCCACGCAGAGCAACAGTTTTCCCCTGTAGGTGTTCAGTACTCAATCAGTCCGAATGATAACAAGCACATACGGGACATCGTCAGTAATTACTTCAGGGAGCTCCCAAACAACAAAGCCACCGTCAGAAGTGACACCGGCCAAGCGGTTGCCAAAGACTGCCATGTCAGAGACGCTCGCGTTTCCAAAGGTAGGAGGCAGTTGAAGTAGGGTTCGATCTCCATTAGAGCGCGAGATCACACGGACACGCCCCCTACTCATGGCATAGGCAACCCAGTGCGTGGCACCGATAGTTGTCCCAGGAAGAAAGACAGTCTCTTGTTTAACCAACGCAATGGCCGTCGATTTGACGAAATCCCTGGGGGCTTGAATTTCTTCCAAGGACTGAGAGACATCGAAGATGATAGTCTGCGGCTGAGAACTAGCGGAGAGTTGTGAGTAAAAAAGATCATCGTGCGGTAAATAAATGAACGCACTTTGCGTTCGTGTAATTCTTATTTCCTCTGCCTTGGCCACGCCTGATGCTACCACCACGAGGTCCCGGGCCGGGGGAGCTGTCCTTGTCTCGCCTGCTACCACCATTGCTCTGGATGTTGCTCTGTTGGCTGGCGGGTGATTCACCCATGCGTGCGCGCTGCGCTTGTGTCTTTGGGGGTGATAAGCGGGGCGAGGGCTCACGGCCCGGGGCAGGTTTTGGAGGAAGAGGTGGTGGTGGAACTCGAGGATCTACCTGAGACAACCTTGTATCCGCCGTGGACCTGGGTGTGTAATCGCTACTCGATGGATCATACAGATCGTATGGCGAAGTCTGCTGAGGATATGACTGGATGTTAGTCATCTGGTCCAAGAGGTTTTCGACAGATCGTCGCTTCGGATCCGACACTGTCGTCCAAGTAGATTCTTCGCCACCACTTGAAACATTTGAAGCTTGGGGGACCTTTTTCTTCGCGGGACCTGATGTTGATGTGAGGGCGTCGAAAGGAGAGACAAAATCGAACATGGTTTTTTGTGGTTCTGCTGCTGGTTGCGGTAGTAACGGCTGAGGCTGGGGTGGAGCAGGAGCACGAGGAATGTCTGCGGTAAGATCGATATTATCCTGATACTGGGGACCGTAAGGACGATACTCTTCCTGCGATTGTTGATATGGCGGCGATGGAGCGGCAGGGTTCGCAGAGTTGTGTGGAGACTCTGAATAACTCGACCTTGGGGCTGTTCTACAGACGAGATAGAAGGCATGTCAGTATGGGCAAGCATAAAAGAAGGTGAGATGCATGGCGTTGTCTGCCACGCAACTTCCGCGTGTGAACTTGATCATGGCACCAAGGCAGACACAGCAGACGTTATGCAGGGTCGTGCTGCACGCCAGCGAATGAAATGGACATGCGCCGAAAGAAATCAGGATCAAAAGAAACGAGGATAAGATCATCGTCGGCAGACGCGTCTGACATGAAACACTGACAAGAACATATAATATACTCACCCAGCCATCAACTGTTCCAACAGCAATTTTCCTTGTGCTTCTGCACTTGCTGCAGAACCTCCCGATACAGACCTAGGCTGAGAACCTCCCGGAGGCGTAGGAACTTGTTGTGGGGGCATCGAACCAGGCCCAGCATTCGAGTTCCTGGGCGCTGGGTTGCTTGGAGGGCCAGCAAGCAGAGATAACAGTGCGTTTTGTCTCTCGGCAAGGGTAGGGTTCGAATTACTGCTCGCATGCGGCGAAGATGGTTCGTCGGACACGGACATCATGGGCGTTGTTGGATTGGACCCGTTGCTTCCGTAACTCTCCTGCTGACTGAATGTCTGTTGGGGATGAGAAAGGTCAGAAGACGAAGAGTTGGTATGTTGAAATAGTGTGTCGATATTGGAAGACGAAATGTTGTGAGATAGATGCTGACTGGAATGATACTGTGGCTGCGGCTGCTGTACAGGTGGTGTCGAGCCGCGAGAAAAAAGGTTGTTACGAGCCTCCATTACCGTCAGAAATGACAGTAAGATGGTCGACAGGGGTCGTGGGCGTCGACGATAAACAATGGAAGGACGAGAGAAAAGATGAAATTTCTGGCTCAACACGCCAGATACACGAGGCCTGATGACCTTCGGGTTTTGCCGGAAGCATGGCAGTCGGGAACAATTAAGTCAAAAATCAGGCAAAAGCAGGTCGTTGAGCGCTACGCTTGTTATACGATAAATCATAAGAGCAGGTATAGATACAGAATATTGCCAGTGTCAGACTATCAAGGAAAGGATGGAGAAGATTGCAGCTATTTGTTAGGATTTTCAAGCTCGATCAATCGATTAAGCGTCCGTTCAGCGCAGGCGCTATCGTCCCTTGAGAACGAAAGACATCCAACAGGAGATTATGACAATCGTCAATATGCATATGAATCTTCGTTCATCAACACGCGTCAGCAGTGTCTCTGGGCCACCAGCTTGGTTCGATAGATTCGATTGGACAACGCAATGAAAACCTGCTTCCGCGGTTACACGGTGGGCAGCATGTTGAAGTCGAGGCCGGTGATAAAGTACTAAAACGTTTTATATAGATCCGACCGGGATTACGCTTGCAGTTATCGGGATATTGACTGCCAAGTAAAATGATAGGCAGTATGGATATCCAGTCACATTGTCTGGAGATTGGAATGCACCATTTTGTGGACAACCAATAGGAGAGCTATGCGTGAATATCTGGATGGCTGAGTCAGCGATTGAATACAACACAAGTAAACAGTCCGGGAGCGTATAAAACAGGGATCCAATTAGCAGGTGGTCTCTAACAAACTCTCCCACAAACCACAACTGCCATTACCAGCCTCTACAAATCTTGATCTACAATGTTCACCGTACGTACCTTCTCTATACAAGTCGACGACTCTTGACGTATATCGTTCAGACCTACGAGACCCCTGTTTCTCAGAATGGCTGCGGCAGCACCTCTTGCGGCTGCGGCGCATCGTGAGTCTCTTCGTCTGGACTGCATCATGTTTCCTGATCATTATCGCATGTTCCAGCTGCGCCTGCAAGCCCGGCGAGTGCAAGTGTTAAGTTCCTCGTCCGTTGATCACCGTGTCGGAAGGAATGCTGTACAAATAAATGGACTGAAGAATCGTGCCCCTCACATGTAATAAGAATGAACTTGATTGCCTATGCACTAAGGAGGACATGATAAGTCTCTGTGAGAAACGTGGACACCGTAGATATCAATACCTTGAAGAGAATTAAGTATACAATGTTCCCATACGGTGCCAAAGCTACGCACCAATCTCTTTGTATCTGTGGCGTCTAGCTGGATCAAACTCGATTAATTGCTCTAAAAGAGAAGAACAATCTCGAATCAAGCGGGCCGTATCTGTTGTTGCACCGTGCTTTGAGACCAGGAGGCGTTTATAGTGCACAATAGACTCCATGCACCCTACAAACGGAGGTGAGTACGTACCATAGATGATAAATTGGGTACCATGACGCACATTTACTGTCAGGCTGTTCGTCCAACAGTTCCTGGATGACGGCAATCTCGTTCTCTAATACCATCTTATCGTCACCTGCCGAGAGGACATTAGAAGTTAGCTCGAGCGGGACAATAAATAAATTCTATCGAACCTGAGCCTACGAGCCAGCGGTGATATAGCCAGACGCTCTGGTCATCCGGGTCGGTGAACATGGCGTTCCGTACAAGCTCAAACTCTACGCAAGTAAGGCCAGGGACACGGTTGTTTGGACCCATGACCTACCATCTTCTTTGGATTTGACGGGATCAAGACGGCCACTATCCCATAAAGAAGTTAACACCTTGGAGCGCTGATGCCATGCACTGAAGTTGGAAAAATTGGACTCGATTTTCTTGGTGGTGTAAGCCAACTCGGAGGTCTCGGATCGAGGAACGGGCATGCCAGCTAAGACGTATCTCCTGTAATTCCATGCCATAACTTCGGGGTTAATCTGTATCAGAAGAGAGGTATACAACGGAAACCAAGAACTTGCAGTTGCGAGGATCGGCGTCCAGCATCTTTTCCACGACGAACATTTCCTTGTCCCAGTAGGACTTTCGCCAGCCTTCAGGATCACCTTCGGTGTCGGTACCAGGACCATTGGGTACGTGCTCGAGACACCACCGACGGTGATTCCAGATCCAGTACACTTTCGGATGTGCCTTCAGGGCAACCGTCGTCAAAGATAGGTCATCTGAAAGCAGTTCGTTGATTTCATGAGGCGTCCTTGCGGCAGTTGAGCCCACGACTTTGATAGGAACTGCCGCCCATCGCACCTGTTTGCGAATATTCCATTTAGCAGTATATTCCGGCGATAGTTCCACACAGTGTAGAACTCTGGATTGATTTGAAGCATTCGAGTCGTCAAATCTAGGGCATCCTTAGACCAGTCCTTATTCTTCTTCTGTATGACAATTAGCACCCGTTATGTCGGCCATGTTTGAAGTCTTACCCGGGACAGTAAATCTTCGTTTAGAGCCAGGTATTCCTTGATCTTGGCCTGTTCGCGTGCTTTCCTAGCTTCAACAGCTTCCTTACTTTGCCGAACACGTTTGACTGAATGCTAGACGATGTCAGTGAGAGACGATATATCGATAGACTTGACGTGTATACAGACCATGACTGATAAGGTAAAGGGAAGTATGCGTGGGAACTTTTGACTTGCTTCGGCCGTTGACTTTGGAGATCGCTACTTCTTGCTCGTCGTCAACCACGATGCCCTCAGTCGCAGAGAAAGGGAACTCGCTGGAGAGTCTTTCTTCTCTCTTTCCACTGACATTCCCTATCCCAAGCCCAGTTACTCAACCTGACCTCGTCACCGTAAAAGATCTCCACCGCGAAGAGGACCTTCTCCGTAATCCACAGTCCTTTCGCGCCTGGTGGTCGGCAATCCATACTGCGCGTGAGGCATATGCCTCCCAAATTAAAACAGAACGACCTTCAGACCTTCCTGAAGAGGTTACAGCGCTAATTGGGCCTCTGTCGACTCCGCTTCGCCGGATATCCTTGCAGCGTTTGACATACCTCTATGAGTCGGCGCTCGTCCAGTTTCCATGGTCATTCAAGATGTGGAAGTCGTATCTGACGATGCGGATGTCGTACGTACTGGGCAAGCAGGCTGTGAAGAAGAGAGCTGGTGGTAAAAAGAAGTTTCCCGAGATGAAGGACGCGCTGGAGGAGGAAAAGGAGGATCTTGAGGAGTGGGAGGCAGGTCTGGACGGCGTTGTGGGCTGGGAAGAGTGGAAGTCACTTGTAGCGACCTTTGAACGCGCTCTTATGTGGTTGCCAAAGGTAAGTAGCCTATGACATGAATATTTTTCGGCTTTTATAATCTCTATGTAGCTTCCCCGGATATGGCTATTGTACCTGTCCATATTTTTCCATCCTTCATGTCCTCCGATAATTTCCTACACCCATGCACGCCATACTTTCGACCGAGCATTGCGAACTCTCCCCCCTTCCCTTCATTTCCGTATCTGGGTTCGGTATCTCCTCTGGTCGGAAACGCGAGGAGGATCAACAATGGTTGCAGTATATCGTCGTTACGTCGCTGTTGACCCCAGCATAACAGAACGCTTCACTTCCCTCCTTCTTTCACCCTCGACATCAGACCCACGTCCTCTCGAAGCTGCAAAACTCCTTCTTTCGTTGTCGCGGAAAGCCTCGCGCGGAGAGTACGTCAGTCCTGAAGGCAAGAGCCCGTACCAACTTTTGGGAGATTGGCTGGATGTTGTTGAAAAGTTTTCGGACGACGTAGGCTTAGACACGGATGAAACTGACGTCTCCAATGCAAGCAACGAACGGGTTGATGCCGCAAAGTCGTCGGAGTCTGCTCCGGCTGACGGTCAAGCCAACTCTGCTCCGCAGCTTGACGAAGACGAGGATCCTACAAGCCCACGCAAACTCAATATCGAGAGGATCATACAGAAAGATGGCCTTGACTTGTACAAAGACCAAGCAGGCCGTTTGTGGACTGGTCTAGCAACATATTGGATCAAGCGCGGAGAATTTGACCGAGCGAAGGACACTTTTGAACAGGGCATCTCATCGGTGTTGACTATTCGTGACTTCACGCAGATATTCGATGCCTATGCAGAATTCTGCGAGTCCCTGATTTCTGCCATGATGCAGAATCTGGCCGATGAAGAAGATGAAGAGGATGCTGCGGAGACGGAGAGGGAGCTCGACATTAAGATGAGGGAATTTGAGGAGCTGATGGATCGGCGACCATTCCTTGTGAATGAGGTACTCATACGTCGCAATCCCAATGACGTCCAAGAATGGGAGAAAAGAGTGGCTTTATGGGGAGAGGACGATGAAAAGGTAAAGGACGTCCTATTTTACAAGATTTCGCGTAATCCCAAGTTCTTTATCAGATTGCGGAAACATACACCAAAGCGTTGGAGACTATTGTGCCTCGAAAGGCTACCGCCAACTTGCATCGGTTATATGTCAGCTTTGCCAAGTATTACGAGGAAGGGGGTGCCAGTGGGACGGCCGAACCCGACCTCGACAGTTCACGGAAGATTCTTGAGAAGGGGACCAAAGTAAATTTCAAGGCCGTGGAAGACCTGGCCGAAGTCTGGTGCGAATGGTCAGAGCTAGAGATTCGACACGAGTGCGTTTCATGTTCCATTCCATGACCACGCAAATTTGACTTGAATGTAGAAATTATGACGAAGCCATTCGTGTGATGCAGCGTGCCGCAGCTATTCCCAAGAACACCAGGATAAATTATCACGATCACGTATGTCAGATCCGTACGGATTTCTGAGCCGTGCTGACGTTACAACGTGCAGACATTATCGGCACAGACACGCTTGTTCAAATCTCTCAAGCTATGGTCATTCTACGTTGACCTCGAGGAGTCTATAGGTTCCGTGGAAACGACAAAAGCGGTCTACGATAAGATCCTGGAGCTAAGAATAGCAAACGCCCAAATCATCGTTAATTATGCTGCGTTCTTGGAAGAGAACAAATACTTTGAGGAGAGCTTCAAGGCAAGTCCTCGTGCCTATGTCTATGTCCAATGTTTAACATTTATGCGTAATAGGTCTACGAACGGGGCGTAGAGCTCTTTACTTTCCCTATATCCTTCGAGATATGGAATATATACTTGTCCAAATTCATTAAACGATATGTAAGATTTTTGCTACCTGCTTTACTTTGATTCATATTCATACCGGTTCTCTAGGGCGGCACAAAATTGAACGTGCTCGGGATCTTTTCGAGCAAGCATTAGAAAAATGTCCTCCAAAATCATGTAAACCTCTCTTCTTGATGTACGCCCAGTTAGAAGAAGACCATGGTCTGGCTAAACGGGCCATGTCAATATTTGACCGTGCTACTCAAGTTGTTGCCGATGAAGACAAATTCGAGGTATGTGAATCGTCCACGCCATTTAAACCTATTGTACTCACTGTTTTACACCCTACAGATGTTCACCATCTACATCGCTAAAGCCACTGCCAATTACGGGCTTCCTGCTACACGTCCTATATACGAGCGGGCCTTGGAAGGTATGCCATACTCAATCCATATTTTCTTACTCTATCTAAACTTTTTACCCAGTTCTTCCGGATCGACAAACGGCCGAGATATGTCTCCGCTTTGCTGCTCTGGAACGTAAGCTCGGTGAAATTGATCGGGCGCGTGCCATCTACGCACACGCCTCCCAATTCTGCGACCCTCGTGTCAATCCTCAGTTCTGGACTGAATGGAATAGCTTTGAAATCGAGACGGGATCTGAGGACACTTTCAGGGAGATGTTGCGCATTAAACGTAGTGTACAGGCACAGTTCAACACTGAGGCGAGTTATTTGGCGGCGCAGACTATGGCGGCGAGGCAGGGGACGAGGAAGGACGATGATTTGGAGGATGCGGTAGAGGACGCGATGGCCATGGCTGATAAGCAGGCTGGTGCTACGAAAGGACCAGCCTTTGTGGCTGCGAAAAAGACAGCCCTGCCTCGGGTTGATGAAGAGGCGCAGGAAGGAGAAGCTCCGGCACCAGTAGCCAATGCCGATGAAATCCATATCTCGGACGATGAAGATCTGTAGTATATACTACATGTTATGTAGTTTCTTATTGTATCTTTCCTACTTTATCCCTAAAAGCATTGAACGTAGTGTATACACCATGTAAGAGAAGAACAGGAAAG
>LWUH01001714.1:0-33033 GCA_001679825.1 Armillaria fuscipes
CTTTCTCCAGCGGCCTGATGGTATCCTGGGGGTGGTTTACCGATGTATTTCGTCGTCGTTCGGGCACCATCCAGAGAAACAGGCGTTGACCGATTCGTTTCGAGACTCGCAAACGAACTGCCACGGTGCTGTGAACCCCTTCTATGATGTTGCCCTGTTGCTATGGGACTTTCTTTCTTGTTGTGGTAAATACGAGATTTGTACGAGTAAGAGTCCCAGTACACCTGTACGGGCCAAAAGTCTTTGAAGCGTCCCAGGATTTTGTAGCGATCAAAAAGCTATTGTGTATGCGCATCGCTGGGATTGTTCTGTAGCATCAGCATATTTACCTCGGCGACCAATAAATTCCACAGATGGACCGGCTGGCCTTCCTGAGGTTTGTCCAGGGTAAGCCCCCTGTACTGTGCTTCCTGGATGCGTTTCTGAACATAATGAGAGAGGTTGATGGTGCGAGCATCTAAAGGGTACCTTCATCCCGTAGAACTCAGAGGAGTTCATGCCGGCGCTTTTAAGACAGTCGGCGAGATTCTTTACGCTCACCCTCTGCGGATGAACACAAAACTCATTGGGTTTTTCCATGCCTACCATCAATGAGAGGGCATCGAGAGAGCTTGGCGAACAGAATACTCACTCTCGCAAAGAGAATCAGTCTGAGGAGTGAGTACTATGTTTCAAAGTTGAACATGATGATATGCTTGTGAAACTTATTATGTAGGGATCTGCGCGCCGATGGAATGGAAGTGTTCTTCGATTACCATTGAAACATGGAAACATGGTTTGAATACACGGTTGAAGTTCTAGAATACTGCAGAAGACATTGAGTGCTTCGTATGTTTGATAAGGCGAGATTTAAGCAATCGTAACTGCGAATGTAGCATAACCTTTCCAGATCGGTATCTCCGTCGGCAAATCGGCATGTTATGGAACAAAAATGTAGCGACATGTTCGAGCTCTGTCGAATAACATGCACTGCACAATTACCTCGCTGAACAAGCACTTTTGTCAGCTCTATTTCAGAGTTTGACTACAGCACGAGGGGAAGCGTGGGCTAGTCAAATTGTCAAAAAAGCACAGATGGGGGTCGGCACCGGCAATCCGGCAACGGGGTGAACCGGAAGAGCGTGATTTCCCCGGACCCCGCACTCTTTGATTGAGGACAGCGACAACGACTCGGAGGCCCGCACGGAACTAATTATGCCTGTCTATATAGGTCGACTCTCCAGTCACATGCTGGGCCTCCTCCATACACCCCTAAGTCCCGCCTTCCTTGTCTTTGCCTTTCTTCGTCGCCAGCCACGACGAGCTCGACCCTCCCGCCTTTCCCAGTATCATGTCGCGAAACGGTAACAAGAAGCCTGTCGGCTTTGCAACCCACATCACTGCAGGCGGTATAGCAGGTGCTTGTGAAGCAGTACGGGTCATCTTTCCTTTGTATCGCGCGACATACTCATGAATCTATCGCTTTGCAGCTAACATGTCAACCTTTGGATACCATAAAGGTCCGGATGCAGCTGTCCAAGTCTGGGCGTACACCAGGGGTTAGTCTCGTTGTCGTGTGCCGCTTGTCCATCGTGCTCATGAATGAACCAGACGAAACCAAGAGGTTTCTTTGCAACCGGCGCGTACATTGTACGTCGGGAGACCCCTTTGGCTCTTTACAAGGGTCTGGGTGCTGTCCTGTCGGGTATCGTCCCAAAAATGGCCATCCGCTTCGCTAGTTTCGAGGCTTACAAGGGCTGGCTGGCAGACAAGGAGACAGGGAAGACGAGCCTCGGAAACATCTTTCTTGGTATGCGATCCTCCTCTTCGTATTTTCGGGCGCTGCCTCTGACGATTTTTTCCCGACAGCTGGTCTTGGAGCTGGAACTACGGAGGCCGTCGCTGTTGTAACGCCTATGGAAGTAGTGAAGATCCGTTTACAGGCTCAACAGCACTCCTTGGCAGATCCTCTGGAGACTCCGCGGTACCGAAACGCCGCTCATGCAGTGTATACCATTGTGCGAGAAGAAGGCTTCTCTGCATTATATCGCGGTGTCTCTCTTACTGCACTTCGGCAAGCTACCAACCAGGGAGCCAACTTTACCGTGTATCAGGAGTTGAAGAAGGCAGCACAGCAGTGGCAACCCGATCTCCCTGAGCTTCCTTCCTACCAGCACATGATTATTGGTCTCATTTCTGGCGCCGCCGGTCCTATGTCGAATGCACCTATAGACACCATAAAAACTCGTAAGCCACATGCTGATCTCCCATACAGGAGCTGATTCTATCATACAACAGGTCTACAGAAAAGCACCGCTGTTCCTGGTCAATCGGCGTTCCGTCGCATCTACGGTATTGCTGAAGACATGTGGAGGGCTGAAGGAGTGAGGTCGTTCTACAAGGGTATAACTCCGCGTATTTTACGCGTGGCTCCAGGTCAGGCGATCGTGTTTGCAGTATATGAGAGAGTCAGCTCGGTGATTGAGCGGATTGATCCCACAGTGTATGAGGACGATACATATGCGGAGTAGTCAGGGTTTCTTTTCGGAACTTTATTATACATTCCTATACCTATACTAGGAAATCGTACGTATATTCTGTAGTAATAACGAACGATTTTGTTCCTTCCGCAATGGTGAAAAAAAGACATGTTGACGGCGTTGGCCTGGACCTATATGTGCCTACAGTCTTCAATAAAGATGTCATCGGATACCCCAAGTGTACGCGATATTTGAATACGCTCATATATTTAGTTAAGGGTAACAGGTAGAGTTGATTTTGCAATTTACAATATTTTAAAGGCTGTCTGTAACGAGTACCGATGGAGTAAAGACAGCCTCGTTGAATTCGTGTCAGCTTGAAGAAGTGACTCAACCAACTCATCCATCTCAATAATTCTCACAAGCAATTTTCGCCGTCCTCATAGGAGCAAGCCAGATGCAGTTTAAGTGCTAGGAATTCGGTTTCTACGAGAGCAACTATGATCGAAAACAAGGGTATCTAAGCCCACATCCCTCTGAACTTTTCAGAGAACTCCGCAGTGGCATCCCGGACAACCTCATATATTTGCCAATCTTCTGCGCTAGTTCCAGGAGGTCGTTTCAGGTCCCCTTTAGCACCAGTATCTTCGTCCTCCTCCTCCTCCTCGGCACTATCAATCTCAGCTAGGTCATGGCCAAATATTGAACCGTCATCAAGCTCGCCATCTTCTGCTTTCCCAGCTGCGATAGCAGCATCCTTCAAAAGCTGTTCCAGCGAAGATTGCACGACCTTCAAGGTCAGCATGAAATCTTGTAACAGGTACCATACACTGCCTCGCCGAATGCCGTTAGCTTGTTCTAGGGCAGAAACTTGGCCATGGTTATAGAAGTCGAGCAAATATGCGTTGAGAGCATGTTCAGACCCAACAGTACTACCATGTTCAGCCGTGAAGCGAACCATCGATGGAATCGCACGCTCATTTAGATGAAGACCACAGCGGGCTGTCCGGGTCAATTCCTCCACCGTCTCGAAGTTGTCGAAATGTCCTGATGTGGCTACAAAGCTGGATCGCACAGAAACATCCCTCTTGTAATCTTCCAGCTGCGCAATAAATCCACCCAAGGGTGCGGAGAGGGTGCCAGCATATTTAATACCGCTAAGAGGAAGCGTATCATCAGGTCCTAATTCAGAGCTGTATTGGGATGTGAAAGCCTTGGTGTACTCGGTGAAGATGCCAAGTATATCCTTCTCATGCTTTTCGAGTAGTGCGCGAGCATCTGGACGAAGAGGTGGGAGAATAATCATGGATGGATAACGAACCACGAGTTCCTGTAGTCTCTTCACATGTTGGCTATTTGAAGCGGCGCTGGGCAAATAAAGACGACCGAAGAGATGAGACATGAGGAGTATGAAGTTCGATTTGGGGGACGACTCGGAACATATCTTATGCAATATTCCTCCTCGTAGAAGGATCGGCAATGCAAAATTGCTCGGTTCGGCGTACTAAATGTTGAGGATTAGGCGTTTCTGTTGTTATTGGTACCAATCTGACTTACATAAAGATGGGCTGAAATGGCATACATATTAATAGGTTTACCATCCCTATCCAAAAGATGCGTCCGACGCAGGTATTCAATATTGAAACGTAGATGATGTAGAAGCAGACTTCGTCCCGTTTTGGAACCAAAGCTAACTTGAGGGAGCTCCATTAGACTCTGGGTGGCTTGAACAGCAGCTTTCGCATTATTTGATCCGTCCAAGAGATTCAATAGTCGCAGGATCAGCGTGGGCGTGAGCGGGAATGTCCCACCAAGGGATGGTAGCTTGGACAAGACAAGACGTTGGACATGGTCCAGAGAAATACCATAGAAGATAACGTTTCCCAAAAGATCAAATCCACGACGGCCGGCACGACCGGCACATTGACGATACTATGTATTGACATTAACACATTAATGTTTGAATAAACCGAAACTAACCATCAGGGCTGTAAGGAAAGGGGAGTCGCCGCAGAATACGGAGGTCTTTGTTGGTGCATTGATTCCAAGAGCCAATGTACCTATCAGCATTCATGAACTGCTAGCCAAGTTCTTGATCCAGTAGTTTCGTACCAGTAGATATCATAATTCGGATATATCCTCTTCTGAAGAGGCTGACACGAGAAACAATTAGTGAATATCAACACAAATGGGGAAATAGGTACCAACTTTTCGACTAAACTTCGATAGGCTTTGCTAAGACCCGCATGATGGACGGCTATGCCCCTCCGCAGTGCTACCAGGAGCTCAGGCCTAGAATTCCAAAGTTCATTAATCATGGCTTCCTTCCCATCTTCATCCATATAACCCGCAAACGAGAAGAGGTCCAATACTGCGTTAGGCTGGAAGGTGCTCTCCCACGATGGAGTTCGGGTCGAATGATCGATAATGTCATCAAGGTCTTGCCTGCGCTTCAGTCTCTCAGTCTTGTTCTCTTCACGAGTACGGGTCTTGGCACTATCCTTCCACTTCTGCCACTGCTGTAGCTTCTTTTGCCACTCAGGATTTCTTGACTTCCAAGCAACCTCAGCCCTATACAGCTTTCGAGAGAGATGGACGGCAATATCCTCGCATTCCGCGCGGTCGAAGTTGAACAGGATAGCAGGCTACGAATGTACCCATCAGCGAATGAAGTGAAATCACATTACAACATACTAATTTGTCAAGCGCGTGAAGGTCAGCAACAAGAGGGAGAAGTCCGTCCCGAAATTTCTCATTAGCACACTCTTGGATATCATCTTCTCTTTCAATATCTTTGTCTCCAAGACTAGAAATAATTTTGCTGCGAAACGACGGTGGTAGCTCCAAAAATGTCTTTTTGAGCTGGGCTTCGTATCGAAGAATGTCCTTTTGCTTCAGTAACCCTTTCTCCTGTGAAAAGAACTGGATTGGGTTAAGCTCATTGAAGTCCAAAGATGCGATTTCTTGATGCTCGACGATGGAGTCATAGAAA
The DNA here is from genome assembly GCA_001679825.1 of Armillaria fuscipes. Classification (NCBI taxonomy): domain Eukaryota; kingdom Fungi; phylum Basidiomycota; class Agaricomycetes; order Agaricales; family Physalacriaceae; genus Armillaria; species Armillaria fuscipes. The sequence goes on from LWUH01001714.1 coordinate 5,452, forward strand.
GAAAGTGTATCTGATGACTCTAATGCCAAATCTTCAGGCAATGTCCGAGGGCCGAATGCGAGCATCGAAATGGGATGAAGGAATCTCAATCTTGATGACAGATTATAAGTGTCATGCCCCTCGAAACGTGGGATGTGCTTCGGATCCTTAAGACTATAGATGAATTTTCGCAGGTGAGAATACCGGTGCTTGTGTTGTATGAAGACGTGTTTATACCCATGGGCTTTCGAAACAGAGGAGAGCCAGTCGTTAAAAGACTCTGGTTCTCCAATTGTTGCCGACAACCCGCTAAAGGCTGGTCAGTGCAAGACGTTGAATTGTGTAAGATCGCCTACATGATCGGGCACGGCGCGAGAAGAATAATCTGTTCCCAAATAGAACCGCCTTCTTGTTGGCCAATACAATGTATTTCGTCAAGAATTATCCTTCCGTAGCTCCAGCATTAGACATGACTTCAGCTAGTGATTGAACATTTTCGTACCTCTTAATACGGGGAGTCCATCTAGAAGCGAGAGGTGGTGACAGCAACATTATTGACAGCATTTCGGGTACGGTTATCAAAATCTGGCAATTATGGGGTTCATTTATACGGTGGTCCCGGGTATGGACTGCCCATAAACTTCCTGAATTCATATGAGCGGAAAGATGAGGATAGAAAGATGACTGTTTACCGTTGGGGACTTTCTTACTGAATCGAGCGTACACCTCCGCAGCAATTTGTGTCACAAGAGCCTTGGTAGGGGCTATGTAGATCAGAATGCCATCGTTGGATTCACGTAGGACTTTCTCCATAGCGTAGAATGAGATAAACGTCTTCCCTGCACTGGTTGGTGCTGTATATCATATTAGCCTTCAACACTAAATCAAGCTGATAGGTAGCACCTACCGACAACAAGCATGGAGCAATTCGGGTCGTCAATACAATCGAGAGCCTGTTTCTGCCAGGCATCAGGGGCAAAATTGACACGCTCATCCGGACTGCTGTCCATAGAACGATCCATGTAAGGCCCAAATAGTCGTAGTTGCCAGTGGGTAGGGTGCTCAGTTATCGACATCCAAGGATAGAGTACCTCGCCTTTGGATCGGACAAGCTTGATAAAATTAAAAGACAACGGACAAGATATCGCTGGCTCCACGACCGAAATGAGTACATCGATGTATGAAGAGAAGCCAAGGCTGGTCAGGACCGCAGAAATAGCTTTCCCCCGGGCTGGCGTCAGGGCACCCTTTTCACAGACCTCCTTCGAGAGTCGCATGATCTCGACAGAGTAGTGATCCCGAGCAAGAGCCTTTTCTTTGTCGGCGTCGTCTATCCATTTCAGGAGAAGGAGATGTATATTGAACATCAAGGTCTCGACAGCCAACCAGGGATCACTCATGCGAGGATTACGAGCCAGCTGCTCCAGCCGCTTGACCTTTTGAGATGAAGACATGTCGCCCATAGAAGAAACTTGGTCGGCAAACCACTTCCGTGTCTGATTCGCTTTCTCTGCGTCCTTCTTGTCTTGGATGTCTTTTTTCAGTTGCTCCTTCTTGGACAATTTGATTTGCTTGTCGGTTTTTTTCGACTTGATCTAACGGGCATATAATCAGTTTGAACACCAGAATTAATGAAGGGAATTGCCTTGGAAATCTGGCCCCTTTCATGCTTTTCTGCCCCAGCAGTATTGACTGTAATAGTAATTTGCTGGAGTCCTCTGCCAGAGGCGCCGGTCAAAGTTTCTGCCTGATGTTGCAGATGGGTTATATATCGCTGATTCGAGCGAAGAATACGCCAATTAGTGGCAGGTCTCTTGTCGCCCATAAGAATGATCTTCTTGTTGTTATGCCAGTGTAGTGTGTCCCTGAAGAAGATCGAAAAGTTCAAGAAGTCGGCCGATTTGAGAAAGTAGTCGTTGTCGGCGGCAGGCACTCGCACAGACGAAAGTGCTTTATCAAAGACAGGATGGGAGAAAGGTAGAAGCTGGTTTGGTAAGGCCTCGTGAGGTTTTGCTTCTGATAATGGATCGGGGATATTGGACGGAAGACTGAGATCCGAGTCATTCTCCCAGTCATCTTCTATTTCACCGTCATCAGGTGTGCCGTCGGTAATAGACAGCTTGTCTTGGGGCGTAAAGGTGTCCCCAGTGTATAAGGTAGAAGTGCTAGGAGACGATCGGAATACCTGTTCCGGCATCGGAGAAAAGGTGAAGGCTTCAAAGCATCGAAAACACCCTGGAAAATGATCACTTGGCCAGATCCTCTTGGAAGCCAGGATGATCTCGCCAGGTAAGGCTGAGTCTAAAGGGAAGCCCATACTCAAATGCCGTACTAGCGCAAAGAATATGTGGTTATCAATGTCCAAGCTGGCAGTTGCTCGCTGTAAAACAAAAGAAAGGCGCGAGAAAAGTGTCGGGAAGAATAGTGTTCGCAATATCTCTTGCAAATTTTCCGGCAATTCAAGTGCGGGCTGGATTCGAGTTTTGAGAGGCAACACGGAAAGAGTGAGAGCATGAAGAACAAATGCAGCTAAGAACTCCTTAAGTAGAGGTTTCCGGAAAGTATCTGTTGCTAGGCAGAGTCTACAAGTCTCCGATAGAATTTCCTCCGGACAAGCAAGGGTTCTGTCGTCCTGGATCATGTCAGAAGTAGCGTATCCACCAATCATCTGATTCATCTCATAATAAACGGGCGTAATTGGAGGCCAAGATGGCACTTGGCCCGCGGGTATTCTTTCGATGATGAAAGTTAAAATCTAAGATCAAGAGATTAAGTTGGTCGTCGGTGAACAAGAATTGTACAAACCTTTGAATCTCTAAACTCGATGCCGTTAAACAATGCTACCGGAAGACCGCTCGACAGTATATTGAAAATAAAGTCTCTTTGGCACGCGATGTAATCCGAGTACAGATTATCGGTTGATTGATCAGCGTTAGGAATCCCATCGTTGATGAGCACAAACATGGGCTAATGGCGGTATCAACAACGGACAGAGAGTGACTGGGCGTATCGCACCTTTTTCTGTGCTTCGTATTGTATCCAACGATCGTCGTCTAGGTTATCAAACTGATGTGTCGGAACGACATGGGACAGTCGCTCCAAATGACGAAGCAGCATACTCCGCGCCAAACGTCGTGACAGGTGAACAAATTGACTTGCGCCTGGTCGCGTAGTAGCATGAACATTGTCTGATGGAACGATTAGGATGCGTCATCTCAGTATCCCATACTTACTGTTCCAAAACACTACTTCGAAGTTAGCCCTTCGTTCCGTAAAGTTCTCGAGAGCTTTCTCAAGGTTGTATATAGCATGTAGAGCTTGAAAACTCAGTTCTGTCGCAGTAAATTTTCCAGCTAAGTACCAAAGCAAGCTATTAGTGAACAATCGTACTGTTTTCATGGCCTATGCCAAGGAGAGGATCATCCAGTACACTTTGTAGCAAAGATTCTCCTGTATTTCAAACGAAGGGTCTCAGTAAGTTCAAAAAATCTGGATGGAAAAAGAAAAAACTTGCCGTCGATGATAAAAGGCTCATGGCCTGCGTAGTCACCGATGAGGTCCATCCATCTTGCCCTCTTTGAAGCTTGAAAATACCAGTTTTCATTGATAGAGTCGAGGAGACTTGCAGGCGGGGAAGCCATGGTGGTCGCATGTAGGGAAGTATCCTTTCATCAAACTTCACAGAATGCGCCCATCATTTAACCTTCGCCTCGTGCCAACAACATGCGTAAATAGTTTGGTAAGTGAAAATGAAGTAGGCAGAGTGACAGAGCCACACGATTTTACGATTACCATTTTTTAAAGGCTATCTGCAACGAGTAGCGATGTAATAAGGACAGCTTCATCGACTTCGTGTTAACAAGAAGCGTCTCGACCAATTCGTCTTCCATCTCAATGATCCTCACAAAGTCTTCATTGCTCCGTATACCAATCAGCAATGCAGCAGGAATCAGCTCTTCCATGTGAAGTAAGCGGAAATGATGCAGTAGCATTGTTGGAATGGGATAACTGCTGAAGCCCGGAATCATGTGCTGACGAACAGGGCATTTGAAGATTTGGAACACCTTGTCCTGGAAAGAGGATGAAAAATTGCACTTTCCCGGCGACTAGAAGGAAATAGTTAGAGAAAAGAGCAGAAGACGGAAAAAGAGTCACTTGTGGGGGAGTATTAGTCATTTTCATTTGACTCTTAATGTAGATTTTGAGGGGCCATGAATTTGCGTAATGCTTTAGAAATGGATGTGCTTGGGATACCTAGGAAAGAGAGATAAGTATCGTACTTTCCCCCATACATCGGTGTATGGCATACCTCAGAAACGAGGCTACTCCATTGTTCTTCCGTGATTTCATGGAAATGACTTCCACCAGGTTGTTCTGTGATAATCCGTTTGAAGCAGACCGAGATAGTTTCCTACAGGTAACATGTCAGGACAAGACGCTGAACAACTGGAGTACCTATCACTCACAACAAACTCGTTGTATTTGACCCTAGATATCTGCATGACCTGGGCGAACCGGTCGGGCAAACATGCTGGATCTACGAGCTCATTTTTGAAATCCTCCGATGGCTCGGGTATCACATCTCTTTCCCCGGAGGAGCGCGATTTGGGTAATACCGATCGCTGTGCATATTCTTCCAGTATATTCTTCAGATTCATCGTGGTGACTTCATTCAGGTAATCAGGGGAAAGTAGACGGAAGAACCCATCTCGCTCTTCCCTGCTCATCTGGATCAGCAAGTGGAGGTGGCGACTAGTAAAGATCCCCGCCATTCCGAGAACAGAGAGCAGGTTGCTCTCCTTACCAGCATCCAGGAACGATATCAACTCACGGACGTAGAATTCGTTTGCTTCAGGTTGAGCCCCGCATGTGAGGCAAGCCTCTGGGAAACTTGAAATGGAATCACCGTCCTCAGTCAAACTGCTGGCGATGGTGGTACTCCCACCAGCATCTAGTGCTAGTGCCGAGGTCCGTGAAATGTTATGGGTGGGTATTGTAGTGGCAGCCGGGGTGCCGCACGGGGGTTGAGCAGGGATCACAGCTTCGGATCGAGAACTGCCAGAGCAGAGGATTGTGCTTGCACGCACAAATGGCAATGCGGGGGATGGCTGGAGTGAAACTTGTCCAAGGAGGGATGAAGGGCCCTGGATGGGTACCGAAGGGACTGCGCTGTTTGAAGGCAGGGCCAACGGGGTTGCATTTGGAAGCCGGTTCCCTACAATGGGTAACAATGCTTGACTGGAGTTGTTCTGACAGATGTCATATGATAAGCCGAGAAAACTAGTATCATGCTGGCACTCACATTGGTAATATCGTTTAGAACACCGCGCGTCTTGTACAGGTTGAAAATGGTGCGCTCCTCTTCTAGCATGATTTCTTTAGTGGCAGATTTGCTATCACCTCGTCTTCTTTTACTTTTACTTTTACTTGTACTTTTACCACGCAGTCCCCCCTTCCATTTGTTGTTACGGATCCACATATCAAAATAGGTCTGAATGGGCCAAGCCTGCTCGAATTCGTTAAGACGTGGGTATCGTTTGAGAACCTTAAAGAACCATTATAGGGCAAGCAAGTATTGTATCAACAGGACATACAGCGGCCTCAAATTCCCTCCATGCATGCGGCGGTTGTTCATTTCGGAGCTTCAATGGAATGAGACCCCAAAGCTGTGATTGAAATGACGATACACGTATATAGGCCTGTGACATATGAGTGAAGCCGATAAGAGGATGCACAAGCTACCTTGAAGTCTCTGAAGTTGGACTCATTAAAACCCACTTGTTCCAAGTAATGCAGCAGTCCACATATCGTGGCCTTGGATGTTGAGTGGGGTGGTTTGGGAATCTTTATACTGTGAAGTGGTGCGTCAGTAGAGCAAACAGAATGAGAAACACAACGCTCACGATGACTCCATTGCGACTAAGAATGGAATGTGACGGCTTGAGAAAGAGAGCAAGTGAAGGCAAAATTCAACAAACATCACATGCTCGCGATCTGCGCTTATCGTCACCAGAATCTTCTTCGTCGATGTGACGGTATAGAACTGGCTTCTTTTGCATACCAGAGAACATATATACATATGCTACTAATACATTCAACAGAACCTATCGCTAGGAGTACGTGAGACACACAGTAATAGAAGAAAGTCAAAAACGAACCTCTTTAGCTTAGCTCGTCGGTCTAACATGGCTTCAGCCAAACGTCCTTCTTTGCGAGCACGCTTCAACTACAAAAGATGTCAAAAAAAGAATGACTTGTGGACAGAAAAGTGAAGAGCACCTCTTTCTTGTCTTCCTTCGATACGATACTCCGTCCGGCACCCCAAGCCTGGAACATCCGACTAAAACGACAATCATTAGCCAAAGAAACCATTAGCAGAAATTCACAGACTTGGAACCCGGTTCATCTATTTCCTGAGGGACTGCTAGACCCTCCTTCTTCTTCTCTTCCTCGTGCGCCTCCTTCTTGTACTTGTTCTGTATCTTGACCCAGAATCGTTCCTTGAATCCGACTTCTTCACTGTCTCCGCGCAACTGCAGGGCTCCTCCAGCGACCTCGTCAATGCTCAGGTACTTCTCGTAGACATTCTGAAAGGCTACCATCCCGTCTGGCATGAGCACAGGTGTCCATTCCTCCTGCGGGCCCCGGGCGTCTCGGTCTGAGGTGACGATGCCATGCTTGTCGCAAGAGAGGAATTTGCCTTCGCCCGTACCTGTTCGCAGATTGATGGTCGGAGAGCCTGCAACGCGAGTGATGACCCATACCTGGGAAACATCGGTCGGCGTGCGTTCGAGAAGACTTGGGATAGGTTCATCATCATCTTCCGATTTCTCCTTGTCTAGGACGTGCAAGACAACGCGATTCGTGGTAGAATTGAAATTTATGGATATTGGCAGTGGGTCGGAGGGGTGAATCATGAATGTAGGACCACGAATTTCATTGGCACTCTCAGGAAATACCCAAGTGTCAGGATCCTTGTCGTCCTCCTTGTACCGACTACTAAGCGCCCGACCCTCATCATCGGCATCTCTTTTCCTTTTCTTCTTGGTTTTGTCGCCTTTAAATTTGAGCTTGGTAGAGCGGATTTTGGCGTCTGACATGGCCAGAGAGAAAGAATACGACCGCGTGGAAACAATCTGCACCGCCACCATCTCAATTTGTCACTCGAGTACGATTTCCTTTTGTCAATTTTGCTGCTCAAGAGCAACCAACCACCTTCGCAGGAATCCTCTCTTTCGAGATGTGGGAAAAGTACAGCTTGACAATGCTTTGCTATCAGATATTCACATGAATGTGCCTTTCAAAGATAGTCCCAGCCTGGTTTATGAAAGATCATTGACACTACAGAATCACAAGTTTCCTGTAATGGGGCAGTCTCCTAGCGTCACGATCAGTCCTCTGCATCCCAGAAATCTTGGCACAGCTAAATCAAAGACTTAGCTTTGAGAACAATTTCGAAGTTAGTAGACCGAAGACAAGAGACAAGGAAATGTATCACCGTCGTTCGAAGGTTGACTTAGGATCTTGATATCCGTTTTGTTATTGGAACATCTTATTGAAACACTCTGAGTGTTGATAACAGTCTCTTAATGAGGTGCAACCATTTGCCTACGACGTTGGCCAGTATGGAGAACCATCTGTCTATAGATTGTCTTGTACGTTGCTGATTCACTTTCCGGCCGAGCACCCAGTTGCAGTATTTAATTGATTTTTTTCTACAACTTCCTGATATCCTTTTCTCTTTTTTGTTACCGCCGGTGATAATATTGTACTGTATGAATAGTTGCACGTAAGTATCAAGATCGTGGTAAAGGCCTATCACGTGGTGCGGGTGTTTGGCGTGGGAACAAAGTCTTCAAACGAAAAGAGCTCTACTCAACGCCGCCCTCGACCTCAAGACCTCAAGAACGCTGTCGTTGCCCTCCATGAAATTCTCTGCAGGTGGGTGTTATGCTGAATATCTACCTGTCTGCCTTTTCCCGGAAGATTTTAGCCAGAAATATGGCTGGATTCGCAACTTGAAATCTGGATGACGCTGAGACTAATATATTTTGGTAGACGTCTCATCTTCGCGGCGCAAAGCCCGCAAGGCTCACTTCGATGCCCCTTCGTCTGTCCGCCGAAAGATCATGTCCTCTGCGCTCTCCAAGGAGCTCCGTGGCAAGCACAACGTACAATTCTTTCCCCTTCACTGGTTGCAACATTTCCTCATTTCAATATGTTCAGGCTCGCTCGCTACCCGTGCGCAAGGATGACGAAGTCCGCATTGTTCGTGGCAAGTACAAGGGACGGGAGGGAAAGGTGACACAGGTGTACCGCAAGAAGTGGGTTATCCATGTCGACCGTGTTCAACGGGACAAGTCCAACGGTGCCTCTGCCCCCATTGGTATCCACCCCAGCAATGTGGTCATCACGACCATCAAGATGGACAAGGACAGGTACGTTGTATTTGTGTATACTCTTCTTGACTTCATTGACAATCCCATCAGGCGTGCAATCCTGGACCGCAAGAACAGGAAGCAAAATGCAGCAACGGATGTTGAGATGACGGATGTGCGTCGTTCTTTACCTTTTATTCCTTCTAATGCTCAAGCCCACCTAGTAATTCATTCCTTAGCTGTCGTCTCTTTCATGCCTCTACATCGACTACAAAATGCATCCATGTATCTATGCACATTGCAAAAGATATGCCACATGATAACCGCCTTCTGTTGAGTGAAGAATTGTTCGAAGACAACGAGAGATTTATGATGATATCTTGTTGACCGCACCTGACCCTCTGGCGACGGTTGTACTTTTCCACCTTGTCTCCTTGTGATCTCTTGAGACTTAAAACGTTCCAACCTTTAAGAATAATTCCACCGCCTGCCCTTCCTGTTACCACCACTCTCACTGCATCGCGTGGTGTTCGAGTTTCCCTTTTATTTGGCTTAGTTCTCTCAAACCAGAAAGCAATCGTTGATTGATACCGATACCACAACGCTCTGATATGAGATGCGATGTTAGATTATGTTTGTGTTTCTACTTAGTTACAACAGTACGACAGCAATGGCAGGAAAGATGTTATACAGTGATTTACTTGTAAGTGATGTTCAAGGATAGACTAAAAGGTAGTGTGCTGGCAGTGACGGTAACCTCCCCTCCCTTTGGAAGAAGCTCTGATACCTTCTTCTGTAAATTGGGGCGGGTGCTGGCTTCCAGTTGAGGAGGAGCCTGGAGATAGATTTGTATCGGTCCAGATGATAGCGATGGCTTCTTGATTTGACTGCAGAAGACGTTAAAATTTTGCAAATGTAACAGGGCAGAACATACATATCTTGCTTTTCTGTCAACATGTCGATCAACTCCTCCACGGTGACCTCTGGGCCGATTGGCATCTCCAAAGATTCCCCACCACATACAGGACAATCGTCTCGCTTCTCGTGTTCAAAAGTATACGAATAAATACCCTCGGTGCCAATGAGCATAAAATAATTGTTCAGAAAAGCAGCAGAGCTGGTGGCAATCTTGAAAGCCTCATTGCAACAAGCCGCTAATGACCATGGTGAGTTTGATAATTTAAAGATGAGGCAATAAAAACAGACCTGCGATGATGGCATTGGTAGATGCAATAGCAGGGATGATATTCTTGACCACTCCTTGGGTGAGTGACCATGTTACGCCTTCTATTTTGAACTCTTTTGCACGCGCAGACGCGACCGTGTATAGCCAATTGATATGGTCGGGATCGTCAGTATCCATCTTCTTGTCTGCAAAAACTAGTTAATATGCTAATCAAACTCGTGAGGAGGCAGCTCACCCCCCTGCACACGCGGCCATTCAAGCACTGATGCCCACTCTATGCAGTGTTCCGGAAGACGTGGTGTGTTGGCGATGGTACAGATGGGGAAAGCAGTGGGTTTATTTAGCATATCCAGAGAGCATTCATAACACGATGTGATTGTTGGCAAGATAACACGGGCCTGACCCTTGAAACCTAGATACACCTTAGCTGGGGAATGTACGCCAATAGTCTGTTAGCAAACCTTCTGTGCCTCCATCAATGAGAGGCTTCAGACTCTCCGGGTTCTCAGGATCGACAAGGTTGACCAGCGTCGCGTTCATCCACCTTCGTGCTTCGACAGAATCTAGGCCACAAATGACGAGATTAAATTGCATGTAATATTCATCATCTTTATCCTGTATCTTGCCAAAGTACCTGCATAATGGTTGCTTTCGTTGTGGGTACTATTCGGAACACACTTACGGCGTGACCTTGACTCCGGGTACTCTCTTCATGATGAACTCTGCAGCCACTGTTGCCTTGGGGTGACCAACGTCTTTCGGCCTGTGGCGACTGAGCCACGCGAGACGTACGAGCCGTAGTAGCGCCTACCTAAACAGAAACTGTCGATTGAGATTACTGATATCAATCGTATCCATGTCAATAACGTGGATGTCCTTGAACCCTGTGAGTGCAAGATTGGCGAGAATCTCGCAGCCCAGACCACCTGCGCCGATAACAAGAATTTTGGCCTGATTTCGAAGAAAGTTCTTAACCTGCGCCAGTGGTCAGTGTGACTCCTTGAAGAGAGAAAACGCGCGTACCCCGTCTCCTGCCATGAATGCGGGATCGGTGCGGGGACCTGGCGTGTCAAGTATCTGGTCTATATGATCGTAGCGTCCTGCCCAGTCCTGGCTCGCGATACCATTAGGGTCTGTCGTTGTCGCCATGGGGTACCAGTCGTATGTGAGGAGAGGCAAGAAGGCGACGGGTATCGAATATTGATAATCCAAGTAGAAGCAAGGTTTCCTTTTTGGTCATCGTGTCTACCGGCGCGACTTTTCTTTTTCCATTGTCGTCAAATGGCACAGACAGGCTCTTTGGTCCATTATAGCGGTCACCAACACTTTCGGAATCGTCTGGTGCTCTCAATATTGAGTGGGAAGCCAGTACGGATCGACAAAATTCGCTCGGACGACAAAAATCCTGGTCTTCGAGGTATGTATATACTGCCCATGTCCTATTTCTTCTACTTATTCTTTTCAGATTTCGAAGTCAGTCTTCTAAGGCTATTAGAAAAGGTTACAAATGGAACCATAATCGAAATATCAATTACCGGTATACATATAGGTGCTGAAGGCAACACAAAATACTGAACTGAATGCAGGTACCGCCATTCTACTGAAGCCCGGCATCATATCTGGGGGTCCCTTGGTTCACGATTGCCCTCTATCCCGTGCTATTGGCTATTTCCTTGAGCCCGTCATTATGCTGGCCCCATTTTCAAAAAAACCTTTCCAACTCACCTTGAAAGGAATAACGACCGACGAATACGACCTTTCCGTACGTCAACAAATACGAATTACGGATCAATGCTCATTTTACTAGGCAGATCTGATACGAACAGTGACTCTGCCTCATCTGCAACTTTTTGGTCTCACTGACGGCGTGGAATTACGGGTACGTCCACTGGTCTGTGGTTGGGACTCTCATGTTTATGTTGTTCAGATAACAAAGAGGGGTGCCGCTCCCGCTGGCGGTGGAGAGGTTCAGTTTCTGTGCCCGACAGTCAAGCAGCTTAAGACTCTTGATTTTGTGGAACCAGGAAAGATAAAACGAATACGCGGGATCGCGTCAGTATCCTGTCCCTTCGATCGAAGTTTATATTCTAACGCAATATTCATAGACATGCTGTACGCGTGAGCCCTCAGTTCTCTAATAGAATGATAGAGGCATGTCGTTCTGTCATAAATCGATATATCCCCGATATATATCTCTATTCAGATGTTTACAAAGGCGACGAGAGCGGAAAGTACGTCGCTGCCGTCATCAGCATTCTCACCCCTCATGCATCTCCCTCAGATCTCCAGGATACGCTTTGACGCTTTTGGCTGAATCGACGACTTCAGCAATCCATTGTTCGGAGGCAATTTCTAGACCAGGAATGACACCAGAGGAGATAGCACTCGAAGCTACTCGTTCCCTCTTAACAGAGATTGAAAGGGGAGGTTGCATCGATCAAAAGCACCAGACCCTCATTCTCATGATGATGGTACTTGGCAGTGAAGATGTCGGTCGCTGCCGGATGAGTGAACCGACACCTCGGACGTACGCCTGCCCCTTTCACTGATGGTCAATGGGACTGACATTCGTTCAGGATACAATTCCTACGAGACATTCGTGATTTCTTCGGCACATCGTTCAAAATAGTCCCTACGGACCCTACGGATCCCAGCTGTTCACAGCTAATATATTCCTGTTATGGAACTGGATATGTGAATGCCAACCGGACAATTGCATGAATACTGCTATCATTTTGCACTGTATCCATAATGTTGTAGGAATAGGCTGTCTATGATCATTACCGCGGCGCGTCTGTGCTTTCCAATGGATTTCTTGTGATTAATACGTGTCAGCAGTTCGCATGAGATTTGACAGGCAACCTTTTGTGTCGTAAAAGTTCACCTGATCTGCGCGCACCGTTTCATTATATTCTAAAGCTCCGTGAAATACGTACGCTGCTGGTGCGATGGAGCGACTACGATTCACGCGCACCAAACGATAGAACGGATCTATGTTACGACTGATCATCATCAGGTTAGCAAATCGACAAAGGGTTGACGTTTCCGCTTTGTTACATCGCGTCACTTTAAGTACGAGTGGTATGATCAAGAGATGCCATCAATAAGTAAGGTTTCAAAACGAATCGAGTGTACTTATAATAGTGAGGTCCTTTGACACGTTGAACGTGGGCAGCTGGGTGATAGGGCTTGCGGTTGTGATATCTCTCCGACATGTCTTCTTGAGAGGCACCGATTCGGAGGAGTGAAGCAAACTGCGGATCTTGTACGTTCGCAGAAATGATCATCAGCCGCGATGCCTAACAGTCTCCAGTCCAGAGTTCAAGGATATAACACGCCTCTGTGCTTTTCTAATGACATTGTTGCCTGAAAGAACGTTCATCCAACAGATATCCTTGCAAATCAGATGGATCACAGTTCGAATTCCACGAAGGGCCGGTGAAACGACTTTTGAGCGATTTTTGTACTCGATGATAACGATATTCATGTGGTTGCGAAGACCCGTAGAATGGCATCGAACTGTCACGGAGAAGATAAGGGATGGAAGCGCGTGAGGATAATAGGTTTCACCAAAAGCCATATGAAGGTCTATTCGGAATTCAACACCAGGGACATGGTGGAGAACATACTTTTGGAACCTTGACCATGCTCTAACAACGAATCCCAGTCAGTTGCCTACCACGCCCAGTGGATGAAACGTCCTCGTTTCTAAGACGTCCCAGCGGCACCCTTCGAACGAGCAACGGAACGCACCTTTACACTGCGCACCACACGTGCAGCACATATTATATGCCCCCTTCTACAAGTTTACGCGGTGCCAGTTTTCCTCAATACGAACAATGGCTGTCGTCGCCAGTACTTCATCCTGCCTATCTGTAGAAGAGCCTACAAACCATCCATCACTCTCCTTCCCCGACGCGGATGTGGTGCTCAGCTCTTCGGACGGCATTCTATACCACGTAGATGCATATACTTTGCGCACCACTTGTGGACTTTTCAGAACAATGTTCTCGATGCCACAACCGCAAAGGAAATGTGCCGGTGATGATGAAGAGTTGAAGGGACCCGGTTCTGGGCCTGAACCTATCCCCACATACGAACGTGCTGCTACACTCACCCCTCTACTTTTGCTTCTATTCGGCCTACCCCTCCATAGGCCAATAACCAGCTGGTCCTACGATGACCTCGAGCGAATCTTGACGCTGGCAGAGAACTGGGACGCGCAAGGCCCCGTATCCTTCATCCGGGGGGCGATCACATGTCCCCGATTTCTGGAAACAGATCCCTTGCGGTTATATGCAATCGCCGCGCATTTTGGATGGGAGGAAGAAATGAGATTGGCGGCAAAGTTTACACTGCGAATCGACATGTTCAATTTATCTGACGAGCAAGAAGAGGTGCTCGCCAAGATATCTTCGAAGGATCTTCTTCCGCTTCTGCAACTTCGGCGCAAGAGAACCATGACGTTCAGAACGCTCATCAACGACGCTGAACGGTTCTCAGCAGGGAATGATGATGGTTACGTTTGCGGTCGGTGTGGGGTGTCGAAGCTGGATAACACGACATGGAGAGAATTCCGAGAGGCTCTGACGTTGGAGATAGACCAAAGGCCGCTGGGAGATGGGGTCAGTGGATTGGCAGTGGGAGGAATAAGGAGCGGCGAACAGGTCGGTATCGGCTGCATGTCGTGGGCGGTGGCAGAGAAGTGTTGGGCAGCCAGGTGCAAAAAGGCAGGCTGTGGCGCGGCAAACTACGATCGACTGACTACGCTGAGAGAAATCAACAACTGCGTTGATCAACTTCCCTGGATCTGAAATAAATTATGTTTCGCACATACGAATTTCGCTATCTTGTACAATTTGTTACTAATAATTCTGGATACTCTAACTTTGCCTCCGGCTCGGGTTCTTCTGTTGCCGCCATGCACTTGTATTTGGGGAATACTCGGAAAAATACTTACCCAGGCCCAATACTACCACTCGATAGTCTTCTATCGTATCTGTTGTCCCCCAGTCGCTCTCATGGATTCTTATCTCTACAAAGACTTCACCACCTCCCGCGGTTTTGTCTACCATTATCTTGTATCTGCCCCTAAGGATGGTAAACCTTACTTACTCTTCCTTCATGGGTTTCCAAGTACCTCGTTCGACTGGCGACACCAAGTACCTTTCTTCGCCAAAGAGGGCTACGGCCTCATAGTTCCAGACATGCTGGGTTACGGAGGCACCTCGAAACCTACTGACCCTGCACATTATCGATCTTCCTTCATCACGAAAGACATTGTAGAGATCTTGGATGCCGAAAATGCCGCCCGTGTCGTCGCCATAGGCCATGACTGGTTTGCCGTCGTTTGAAATCGTGATCTGTCTAAAGCTTTTTTCTTAAGGGGTAGCAAGGTTTCTAGTCGTCTTGCGAACTACTATCCCGATCGCTTTATTGCGTTCGGCTTCTTAGCAATAGGGTATGTTGTACCCAAAGTTGAAAACAACTATGAGGAATATCTAGCATTGGTACGATCATCTATATTTTACAAATGTGTCTCCAACTTCGTTCTTCAGTCAAAAAAGACCTTTGGATACGAGATCTTCGGATATTGGTCTTTCTTTTCTTCCCCAGGCGCGGATAAAATCATTCAAGACAACATGGAGTCGTTCTTACAACTCCTATACTCGCGGAACCGCGGCTCAGCGGCATCGAAATTCGCTCCCACTGGTGCATTAAAGTCGTATCTGCTGCAAGGAAAAACAGATAACCCCATTGCTTCGTACATTACCGAAGAGGTGAGCATCATTGTATTACCTCACCGGCCTGACCCTGCTATTAACATAATGCTCGCGCAGGAGAAAGAATTCCACAAGAAAGAATTACTTGATGGTGGCATGACCGGTTGTCTAAACTGGTATACGGTCATGACTTCGGGCATCGATACTGAAGATAACAAAGGTGTGTAGAGCATCATTGTCTAGGTGCCCTTTCGTCCTCACTGTTAATGATAGCGATACCGACGGACAACATCCAAGTAACGAAGCCGGTATTTTTCGGCGGCGCATTGCACGACTCTGTAGCTCTTAACGTGGTCAATAAAGCGGTGACCACCGAAAACTGTAAGAACGCCACTACTCGTGAGTACGACGGGGGTCACTGGATAATCTGGGAGACCAAGAATGAACTCAATCATGATTTACTCAACTGGCTCCAATCATTGTAGTACCTGATTGTTACTCAGCTTGTGAAAATCCTGACACAGTGCGTTTCAAGTTTAGTTGTGATCAGTCATGGCACTAAAGCTTTCTTGGCCGCTTTCATTATTTGGATCTACGAGGCTGTTCTGCTAGTAAGCTTTCGAGCCCGATTATCGCCTTTCCGGAATATCATTGTTTCTGAGCGCTGAATCCCTACCTCCGATTGGCTCGTAATGGATCTTTTCGTTGATAGGCGGGTGATACGCGACAATCCAATTAAATTTAGTCTCCCATCACTTTCCTTGGACTGCCCAGGACCAGTGCCCTCGCTAAATAAAACATTTTGATCTTGCGCTCATATCTTCATTGGCTGCGCCTCCTGAACATCAAAGATACTGAGGAACTTTCAAGGAACACACTAGCAGGGCCAACGAAACCGTTCCCAAGTCACGTTTCAGCACTCACCATAAAGACGTTGAGTTTCTACACATTTCGTTGAAATTTTCATTTGTTCTAACTTTCCTTCCAAAATGGCATCACAACCCGCAATCCCAGACCTCGCAGATGCAGAAATAGCAGCAATATTCAAAGTGCTCGATGCATATTTCAATACGATGATACTCCAGGCATTATTACTTGGTAATTTTTGTTTAGTTTCTCTTTCTTTTCGACCCACAACTCTCTCAGGCGCATATAGCTGCATACTAGGTGTTACATTATGGTTTATGTGTAAGCGTTTCCCTTCCTCCTCTCTCCAGCAGTTGAACGCTTTCCACCGTAGTTCATGGGAACGAACACCGATACAGGGGATTCATGCTATTTACTGTCCTCTCGCTTTACATCCTAGCCGTGATCGACTTTGCTTTCAACTGGTCCTTCACACGTACCGCGTTCATCACCGATGGACAGAATTTCTGGAGTATATTCATAGCGATGTTCGGAGACACCTCCTCGTTACGAGCACCTCATTTCTTGGTGTCTGGTATTACCGGTCTCATCAGCACAGTTTTGGCTGATACTGCTTTGGTACGCTGCCTCGCATATGTGTTTTCTCGTCGGTCTGACTTGAGCGCGCCTATAGATATGGCGCTGCTGGATAGTCTGGGGCCGCCGCTGGTTAATTGTCTTGATCCCCATTTTGTGTACTATAACCAGTGCCAGTAAGCTGTGCATTTTTACCTCTCTACGACCAGTGCTGAATTCTCTTTAGCGATCAAAAGCATAGCTACCTACCATGGTCTACGGGACTTGGTCAACGTGGGTCAAGAGTCTGCGCAAGGATCCTCAATCGATTGGACGACCATTTACATCGGAATGGCTCTTGCCACAACAGTCTTGTGCACCGTGCTAATCGTGTATCGTATTGTGAGCGTTGGCGGGGCACAATATGCATCAGGTATTCGCACATATCGGGGTGCCATCGAGGTGGTCGTGGAGTCAGCGGCGCTCTTCTCGGTATCTTTAATCGTCTATGTAGCGCTAGCCGCCCACAATAACGATGCGGATGACTACTTAGATGTCACCGCTGCAGCATTTAGGGTAAATGCCGTAAAGTCACGGTCAAACAAAATCCAGCTTACAATTCATGTACAGGGAATCGCGCCCACCTTGATGGTCGGCAGGGTAGCTTCTGGACATGCTCGTCCGGATCATTCTTGGAGGGAAACAGCGTTGACTGCCACACCCTTTGACTCCATTCGCTTTGCTCACTCTCGTCGCGAGGAAATGACGAGCACACAAAATACAGCTGCTGCTGTTGCTCGAAGTATTATCCTTGTAGATTCAGATTCCCCTGAAGCTGGAAATGAACACAAGTCGAATGTTTGACGACTCCAATTCCTGTTTAAGAATTGTTGCTTTCGACTTGTAACTTTTTACAGATTTGTATAATATCCAAATAGTATCGTACGCGGAGATGACACATTTTCCGCAACACAGGATCATTCTGTCTTCCCCGACCTGAATGCAGTGAACTTTCTCCGCAGATTCCCGAATTCCGGTTCATGATACTCTTCCTGGTTCTGCTCTTAATTTGCTTTGGCCAATCTCGATCATCCGAGTCCCCACCACCGTCAATACAGTAGTTGATCGTGGTTGCCTGTGTTGGCTCGCAACAATCAACTTTCACTTCTCTAGGCAAATGACACATACATCAAAGAGCTATCTACGTCTTGGCTCGAAACTTCTTCATCCATCTCTCCGAGGACTCCAAAGTTATATTTGCAAAATCAGGGTTGGCACACTGGTATACCTAAGTTCCTGGTTGTGTTTGTTCCTTTGCAGAAACCACTGCTAGTCCTCGATATTCCAACCACGTGTTAAGACCTGTTTCAGTCTCTCATGGACAGGCGCTACACTACGGTAGGAATGAGTTTGTTGAAGCGAAACGGTCTGCATTCAGTGCAATATCTTTATGTTCTATCCCGCCGATTGGCATTTTGAAATCGACTAAGTTTTGAACACCCGAATGATGGCGAATATATTTGCACTTTGCTCCTACTAGCACATAGAGATGATCAGAAAGCTTAATCTAAGAGTGACCGTTTCAGTGAACGGATTGACAGAAATCTGATGTAGAAAGGTCCAACTTGGGAATGAGAGCAAAACGATTTCTGGGACTTTTTTTTATGATAAAAAACTGCTCGAGATCAAGCCCGTTCCTTGCCAGTTAGGTTCGGCTTTGTGAAAAGGCAGTTCCATTTCCAACTATACTCAAAAATCTCACGCACCTGTAAAGTTTGATATGACAATGTGCTGATGCTGGAGGTATCAAGTAGTCGAGAGAACCAGCCCCTACTGCATGGCAGAGTGGTGGGGCGTGGAACGCAGATAGCACCCCGATAATGGTCAGATATGTACCACGAACACTTTGCGTCGAGCCAATCACGACCAGATACCGTTGATGCACATCAAGCCAAGTATAGTAGCCTCCATTCAACATCGTGCTCTTCTGAACGACTGGCCAATAGAACGACGCCTTGGCGAAACATGCTCCTCAATTGCCAGTGCACGCGTGGACAAAACGTTGCAAGTGAGTAACGGTGTGAAGGGCGAAATCCAGGAAGCAATGCTAACAATAACGTCACCATCTCGTATTTATTTACAAAATAAAATAATCCCGAATCAAACCCAAATATAGTTGCCTTTTGTTATCACCCACCGGGACGATGAGTATCGTGGGCTCAGTGTTTTCATCACGATCGTCACCCTTCTATGTCAGCAACCGTCGCGTCGCCCTCGTCATGGACAGCATATTTGCTATAGGCGCCGGCACCGCCCTTCGTTTCGTCGTCGACACCGTCGCTCGCAATAATCTCAAGCTCATTGGTTCTATCATTGGCCTCTGGGAAGGCATTGTCCTTCTTCATTTCCTCCAGAAAATGCCATATTCGTTTGATCCATATATTGGATATGCGGTCCGTCTTTTTATCGATTTTTTGGTCAACGAGAGCATTATTCGCTTGCTCCTTGTCGTCATCTGGACCGGCCTGGGGATGGTGTTAGCAGATATTGCACCGAGTATCTGGCATGAGACGGGTATGCGCAGGGCATGGCACCGCCTTAGACGGGAGTTGTTTTTGCTGACCAGGTCAGTACCTACCTTGACACCATTCACGAAACCTCGCATCGTCCGATTTTCGCCCTCCCGGACGGCCTCTATCATTTCTTCAGCAGTAGGCTCGCGAGCACCATCTGTCCTCACCACTACCCCGACACTTTCTCAGCCTTCATTAGATGCTGCGCAAGCGCCGCCTCGTGCGCCCAAGAGGCCTGTGCCGGGCTTTTTCCCAGGTGAAGTGTCAGAGACAGAGACCCAGAGCTCAATATCAGCTAGCTCACATACATCCCCTCCGGTTTCTGCCCATGTTCCAATCAATGACACGGATACAGAAAGTCTGGTATCAGGCCAGGGAGCACCGAGGGAATTCACATTTCCTTCTATGCCTCCTCAGCACAATGACGACCTCTACGCCTCCTCTTCTTCCTCTTCTTCCTCTGACACAACAGAGCAAGTGGACCCAACTACTTTGGATCCTACCGTGGAACTTCCAGAGATTGTAGTCGCAGATGAGGAGCCCAATACACCGAAGCAGGATCCCATTGTTTTCCCACCTACACCAGAAGACACCCCCTACAATCCTCCCCTAGAGCAGGAAGAGCGCGTAGTTACCCCACCTGCATCAGAGGTTCCGGTTATCCCTGATCTTCCAGAGACTGGCATCGACTCTGAGTGGGAAAACGTCGAGATGGAGGATGGTGCGCCAACGCCCCCACCTAAGGATGACCCTATGCGTGCCCTGAAAATGTTCCCTTCTTCTTCTCATGATCCATCCCAAGTCCGCTCTGAGGCAGTAGCCTCCTCATCAACGAAGCCATTGGGACAGCCCAGAGCTCAATCCGAGCTCGATGCACCGGTTTCAGGATTACCATTCGATGCCAATGTGGACAGAGTGTCCCCACCGGTAATGCCCGTTCCTGTTCATTTCTCCCAGGTTGAAGTTCCCGCTCCCAGCGCGGAACCACCGATCATAGTATCTCCTGCAACCGACTCACCTGCAGACGATAGTGCCCACAATTCGTCTGCAGCTGCAGGCGAGCCCCCGCATACACATTCAATGATGACAACATCTGAATCCACAGACTTGGCCAGCAATCTTGCGCGTGCTTCCTCTATCAACAAAGATATACTGAATATCGCTCCAGAGGAGCAGGCGAATCCTCCCCCTCCCTATCCCCAAGAATTCATTGCTAATGACGAAACTGAAAACCCAGAAGACGAATCATATCCAATGCCACCATCACCGTCTAGCGATACGAGTATCCGTTCCACCACTTCTCTCTTTCGCGACGCTCAAGCTCACCACGCCAAGATGGTTGAGTACGCTAGGCAGGAGAAAGAGTTATTACGGCAGATAGACGGGCTTGATGCGGATGGCGCAGATGGTGTAGGTTTGAAGCTCTTAAGGACCAAGGAACTTGACGCCCTTAGACGGAAAATGGTGAAAACCAAGGAACGAGCGGAGAAGAAATTTTTCCAAGGTGAGTGTTTGTGTTCAGTCCGTCTTCATTGCTACAAATCGTTTCGTGTAAGATGCCAATCCGGACGAGCAATCTAATAAAATCAACTTTAACAACTCAACGGCGCCGAAGGCGGTGGAGCTTACGGAGAAGCGGCTTGTGTGTTTACTTAGCTCAGGGAAGCTGGATCAACCATTAGCTGTTACCTTACCGAAGCAACTGCAGAAAGCACGTTCCATGAAGACAAAACTACGTACGACCATGGAAGAGT
The DNA here is from genome assembly GCA_001679825.1 of Armillaria fuscipes. Classification (NCBI taxonomy): domain Eukaryota; kingdom Fungi; phylum Basidiomycota; class Agaricomycetes; order Agaricales; family Physalacriaceae; genus Armillaria; species Armillaria fuscipes. The sequence goes on from LWUH01001714.1 coordinate 26,467, forward strand.
GTGTTTTTGTTTTTATCTCTCCAGCTTCGCGTTGACTGACTCAAATTAGGCATGGCATGACTGTTGTCGACGATACATCTGATCAACGCATCATAAGGATAATGCTACCCCAGACGGTCTGACTTACGAAGTGACATGTGTAACGGCTTATATATCTTACGAACCTTTTTCGTTGTTGTCATATTCTTGTTTATATTAACCCAGTACTCTCATATACCATCTACTACGCAGGATGTATTCATTGTACAATCATTTTTTATGTTTCGGATGAGAGCTTTTGTTCCTACTAGAGGGTATTCGTTTCTGTGGGGAATAGCGTGCTTGTTCGTAGAGCTTCTAGTAACACTGTAAACATGTCCCCGTTGGTACTCGGAAGATAACTCCTTCGCTCCGTGATAGCTGATATCTTCCATCATCAAGGCGTTGACAATATCTACTCGTACCCCGTTTCGTTGTTCATACTTGGTAATCTATCCCATAACGCCCATGCACAAGCAGTCGCGAGACGCAGACGTTGTTCTTTATTTTTCACAGCATCCGAAGGGTATCGTAGATAATGTTTCCTCTTAATAACGAGCAGAACTGTGGAATGGAACTACACTAAGCTAACACGACTTCTACATCGTCCCACCTACCCTGGTTCAGTTTAGCTAGCATCCCGTCATAAACGTGGCAGTCCCTAAAGCCAAGCTTCCATAACTGCGTCCAGCGACCCCACTGTACCCGATCTAATATCTTGGTAGCCTCTTTGGACGAGGAATGCAGCCATGTGTTGTACGATAGGTCTAACACAACGAGCAAGGGACAAATACCAGGCAAACGGTGCAGAGGCAATGCATTGGGCAGATTTATCAGCGCCATATGTGTTATGGTTGGTGGAAGGGTAAGGAAGGTGGAAGTCGACAAAGGACTGGAAAGAAGAATGAACGTGTGTAAAGGACTGGGACTCCAGTCCTCTTCATCCCAGTCCACCCGATCTATGCCTTCCTTGGCTGTATCAGACGATGAGCGTAGAAAGAAGTCATTGCGCAGTGACTGAGTAGGACCGACAATTATCAGCTCTCCATCTGCTGTTCCCTCAGATTCACATAGGGCGTACAGCTTGGGATTTGGCAGAGGACAGTGCACTGCGGTGTCACGGAGTAGCTGGCAACGCAAATGAGGTGGGACAAAAGGTAGAACGTCGTGTATGAAGCCGTCTGTAGGCATAGATGCGATTCGCCGCAAACATAAGAGGGTGAGCGAGGGTACCGAATTGTGCGATGGTACGGAGAGTACGACCGAAAGCATGCTTGCTCGCGTGACACTGATGTTTTTCTCGACTGGAAAACGCCAGCTCCTGGGGGGTTTCGGACCCGACCACGTCTGAGAAGTTTCTACAGCAATCTCTTCCGTTGCAGTGAACTCATGGTCGTGAAGCTTGAATGGGAGCGTTGGAGAGTTGTGTGTCAGCCCAGCTCGAAGATATGCCCTGGTGTGGGACCGTTGGACATTCTGAGCATGTCTGAACTGCTCGCCTCTAACCAAACAAATCATTTCAGGTCGTAGTGAACGAACAAGGGCAGTACCTTAGATTATGTAGGATTGTGTTGACTTTGCTAGAGTCACTCGGAAATGGATTCATGTCTCACTGTATTCTGTCATTGTAATATCCCCTTCAAAGGTTGCTAGAACATACCAACAAAACAGGAGGAAAGAAAGTTCATCTGGTCATGGTATACGGTGGACCTCGATATTGATGGAAGTTCAGTTTGAACGACGGGACACGTGCGTAGCTATTTTACAGTATCACAGATCAGTCAGCAATCAGCAGTTAGCTATTTTACAGAATCACAGATCGGTCAGCATTGTCGTTCCCATCAAGTCACCATATCGCTGCAAACTGTATCTCTATATTTCATTGTCGACTTGCAAAACAAAGACTGTCATAAGATCAAGTCAGCGGCTTCGATTTGAGTCATCCAGGGAAAATTAGCACGGTAAACGCAGAGCCGGTTGTCTGTCATCCTTTCTGTATCACTATCATGATTGTGTTCGACTTTTCATCTGACAGCAACCTTACAATCTTGTCGCTGGGCTCTTTGTCGAATAATAAAGACGTAGAAACATTCAGAAATGGTAAATACTATTTTATTAAAGCGATAAATCACGAGTTGATGACCTAGTGGAATGTGTCGCACACCAAACCATGCTTGTGGGCTGGATGAAAATGAACGATAGAAACCGGATCTATGGTCAAGTATACCGAATGGACGCATCAATTCTCCTAGGGTCTCACTGATCTTGATATTGGTAAGTAAGTTTGAAGTAAATCGCCTACATCGTTCCGATTGAATGCGAATATTACGATATCGCTAGATCATCATCATGTCCATATGGGCGAAGAACTTCACTACTTACTCCCTCATGATTTCCCACGGAGTCTCTGAAAGCTATAAAGATCCACCGTGGCGGTTGCTGCACCCCCATGTCTTTCTCCAGACAACGCGCGATTCCTCCGCCTCCCCAACCTCAAGGGATTTCCAGTCCTACATTCCGAGCTCCTCCACTGGATGGGTCACTTACCATCCAGGAGATCTACGCATGGCATCTTCAACATTCACCCAATCATCGGTTATTTGTGTATGCCCACGAAGACGGTAGTGTCCGGACAATAAACTGGGCAGAAGCTGTCGCAGCCATATATACTGGTGCACGATTGTTGAGAAGACGGCTCCAACCTGCAACAAAGCCATTGGTAGTAGCCATTTTGTCTTTGTCCGGTCTGGCCTTTCTCTCATCTAGTTCGATGGATTTTGACCATAAGTTTTCACAGACTCAATAACATCCTTCGTCACGATGATGAGTTTGCTGCGTGCAAACTACGTCTTCTTTCCGATCTCGCCCCGAAATTCGCCTGTTGCGGTAGCACATCTTCTGCATAAGGTGGGCGTGCAGCATGTTCTTGTTGGCCAGGATGCATCAATGCAGGATCTTGCGAGTGCAGCACTTGACATCTTGCAATCGCAACACCCATCAGATACGGTGCCGGAACAGTCCCCCATTCCGGTTTTTGAGGACTACTTCCAGCCTCAATGGGAAGAAAACCATGATGCAGAACTTGATATTCCTCTGTTGCCTGTAGATCCAGACTCGCCTGCTTTATACTTGCACTCATCGGGTAATGTCGAGTCCTCTATTAACCTTCCGTCTTCACTCACGTGTTTTATACTGTAGGCACAACGTCATATCCAAAGCCTGTTGCTTGGACACACCATCGGCTGCTTCAATTGAGTTTGATACCGTGGTTCGGCGAAAGAGATTTATGCGGCCTTCTTTTCTCTTTTCATGTCATGCCCATGTATCATGGCATGGGCATCTTGCAACTCTTATGGACCGTACGCATCCATACCCTTTAATACGAACATTCTTCTGATATTCTATCAGGCATCATCCGGAATGGTCGTTAGTACCTTCGAACCCCAATCACCTGCCATTCTCCCAACTGCAGAAAATTTATACAAATCTGCAAAGACAGTTCAAGCGGACTTTATCTTCTGTGTCCCTTCTTTCATTGAGGTACGACATTCCTGCCCAAATTATCAGAAGTCATCAGTTTACACCAATCGACAGACTTGGTCACGACAGCCGGAATATGTTGAATGGATCTCTACTCGTTCCGGTGTGGTATGTTCAATGTTTTCGAAATAGAACATGATCAGGACATTCCAGTGTTAGCTGTTCGGTGGTGGGCCTTTGAACCAGGAAATTGGAGACTATATGACGTCCAAAGGCATCTCTATTTTCAACCTCTACGGATCGTGAGTCTTGCCAATGGTCTCCATATATTGCCGAATAGAAACCTGATCGGTTTAAAGGACCGAAGGCGGGCCTACATGTCCCGTCTTACCTGGTAAGTCTTCTCCTAAACCCCTCGGAATCAGTGGTGTTTATTTGCGTAGCTCAGATAGGTTATGATTGGGCCTACTTACATTTTCCTGGGTTTGTCAAGACGAAAATGATTCCCAATGGAAATAATTTGTATGAGCTTGTAATGGTGGTATGCATTATCTTAATCGATGAGTCCACTCCTTCCATCTTACAAGGGTTTCTTAGTCCAATCCTTTTTGCCAACCGAGTGTCCTTAATACCAAGGTCGACGACGTAGATGCCTATGCAACATCGGATCTCTTCATTCCACACCCAACCAAGCCAGGATTTTGGAAGATCTACGGCCGGACAGATGACCAGATCATACACAGCACAGGAGAGAAGGTGCGGTGCCACTTATGGCTCTATGTTGCCTTTGGATTGATCGCTGTGATACTTGTGTCAAGACCAATCCAGGGCCTCTGGGTAAGTGACAGTTTATGTATATATGGTTTTGTAGGACTGACAGCCAAATTCACAGAAAATATGCTTAATCAAGACCCTCACGTTCTTGCATCAGTTATGTTTGGTCGCGGAAAGTTCCAGGCTGGTGTACTGGTTGAGCCAAAGCGCGAATTCAGCTTTGACCCTGCCGACAAAGACCTTCTAAGCCAATTTCGCAACAGTATCTGGTAAGGAGACGTCCCCCGGTAGAGTATATGATTATTTGACTATCACTACAGGTCTACCGTTGAGAGAATGAACGCATTCGCCCCTCAGCATTCACGTCTATTCAAAGAGGTTTGTGTTTTTGAAATTTCTTTTTGGGACAATCTATAACTTATTGAACTTTAGATGATCCTTGTTGCTAAACCAGACAAACCCTTCACTTACACTGCAAAAAATACGGCACGGTATGTAGTCCTGTGCTCAATCGTAGTGATGTTAACCTCTCCCGTCACTGGTAGGCGTCAAGTGATACTTGAGGATTACAGCGAGGAAATCTCTGACCTTTATAAATCTGTCGAAGAAAGCACGCAAACCGGCATTTCGTTGCCTTCGGAATGGAATCCCGAGTCCACAAAAGACTGTGTGCGCACTATCGTTTTACACGTTCTGTCCCATTCCATTTTGGACGATGACGATCTATTTCAACATGGATGTGATAGGTGAATAAAACTCACTATGTTCACTTTCTCAAAAATGAATTTTGATCCTAACAGCTTGCAAGCTACATGGATTCGAAATTCGTTGCTTCGCGCCCTTCGAGAGACGGTACAGTTTGATACTCGTCGGACCACGGACAATTTTGTTTATACGTACCCGACAATCTCGCAACTTGCAGTATTGCTGTACTCCTTAGCTCGTGGAAAGCTTGATACCGTTCATGCTGAGCCTGACTCGCGAGTCAAGGCCATGCATGCTATGGTGGAGAAGTACTCGAAGAGCTTACCTCCTAGTACTAGCAGCGTACTTCCGCCGGCAACATCAGGCAAAATTGTCTTGTTAACGGGCACGACAGGCTCGTTGGGGGGTCACATACTGGCAAGCCTAGTTTTGGATCCCAGCGTGGACCGCATCTACGCTGTGAATAGGCCGGGGAAAGTCGCGCTATTAGACAGGCAACGGGAAACTTTTGTTTCCCGTGGGCTCGATGTTGGCCTATTGGATTCAGAAAAGGTAGTGCTTGTGCAAGCCGATATATCAGAAGGGACTAGTTCTTTCGAAGAGGTTGGCTTGCTGTTCATACTCCTGTTTCCCGGTATATTGATTCTGCCTTGAAACTCAGTTACCCAGTTCAATAACGCACATCATTCACACCGGTACGACGCCCATAATCGTCTTTCATATTCTGATCTCATTTATCGACAGCCTGGCGTGTCGATTTCAACTTGAGCCTGTCTTCCTTTGAATCCAATGTTCGCGGCCTACGCAATTTGATCGACCTTGCTCTCAAAACCAAAAGCCGACTGATATTTACGAGTTCTATTGGGGTTTTCGTTAGTGAGTATGCCATTTCCTCAAAGTAAGTGGCTTACCATGAATCCTGGTAGATGCTTCGGAAGACAATTTACTGCTGGAAAGCCCAATCGACCCAGAATTGGCGCTGGGAACTGGGTATGTAGAGTCTAAGTGGGTATCAGAGGAACTTTTGCGCTCTACCGCAGGCCTACGCTACCTAGTCATCCGTGTTGGTCAACTGAGTGGCGCTGTAAATGGAAATTGGAACGTCAATGAATGGCTTCCAGCGATGGTCCACAGCGCTACCAAGCTTAGATGCCTCCCGGGCGATGATAGGGTAAGTGGTTTCTTGGTGAAGAGTGAAAGATGTTCAATGTGATATACAGGCCATCTCTTGGGTTCCCGTCCACATGGCTGCTCAGGCAATCGTTGACTTCGTGGACCGACGTGAATACTTCATCCACTTGGCACATTCTCGACCTGTGTTATGGTCCGATATAGCTAGCGTGATCTCAGACGAGCTGAACGTCAAGCTAGTCCCCTACGGTCAGTGGTTAGAGGAACTGGAGAAATCAACTCTCGACGCGGCAGCGTTACCAGCCATCCACCTACTCCCTCACTACCGTCGTTTTGGAAGGACTGCGCACTTCAAAAATCGTGAAGCATTTGGCGTACCTAGAATTACTGTCGGAGACATGGTATTTCCACAGATAGGCAGAGAAGATGCGGAAAGATGGTTAACCTATTGGCGTAGCG